>JADKLZ010063606.1:0-19047 GCA_021533235.1 Biomphalaria straminea | reverse complement strand
CTGTCTCTCTCTCTTTCTCTTACCTTTCTCGTTGCCTGTCTCTCTCTCTTTCTCTTACCTTTCTCGTTGCCTGTCTCTCTCTCTTTCTCTTACCTTTCTCGTTGTCTGTCCCTCCCAGCCTGCCTCTCTCTCTCTTTTTTTCGTACATTTCTCGTTGTCTATCTCTCTCTGCCTGTCTCTTTCTCTCTCTCTCTCTTTCTCTTACTTTTCTCGTTGTCTATCTCTCTCTGCCTGTCTCTCTCTCTTTCTCTTACCTTTCTCGTTGTCTATCTATCTCTGCCTGTCTCTCTCTGTCTCTCTCTCTCTGTCTCTCTCTCTCTCTGAAATATACATTTGGAATCTAGTTCTCTTTGGAAAATTAATTGTGTATATGTACTTTGAAATATAAATGTTTATAAACTTCATCAATTCTGCTACTTTTAAAAACAATTTGTGATAAGTGACAATGGTATATTTTCCTTTTTCTATGATGTCCTCCTGTGTAATTTCTTCTCTTTCTTTCTAATTATCATCACGCTAATAGTGGTCTATTCATTTCTTGCAATGCTTTATGTTCTCATGTAGCATATGTTTATTGTCAAAATCTCAGAATATTGAAACTTGTCTAATATTGTATTCAGTTTTTTATAACCAAGAAAGCATTGATAATGTTGGAATTAAATTGCAGATATTATGCACATCATTGAAGACTAATTTTGCTACCTTCTCTAAGATAATAACAACAACATAAATTCAAAACATTTTATTCGATTCAGAAAGTTGCGATTTCAAAAAAAAGCTTAAACTGTATTGAGGATTAATTCTCTAAACATAAAGTAAAGTTCCCATTTCAGGTCTTGCGATCTATAGGGCAGCTATTTCTTTAGAGAAGGCTAACGAGGATATCATGTGGCCAGCACAAAAACCTACTGCCTTTACTTATCCCCTCCTTATGTCAGGCAATCATTACATTTGTGGCGTTCCAAAAATAAAAATAAATTCTTAGCCCCATCGGCTTGGAGGTCAAGCACTAAACCACTCAGCCATAACGCTTTCGTTTAATGAAAAAGAAAAAAAAAAAGTGCTCCGTTTACCTGGATACACGTATCACGTAATCATCTTCTCTTTTGAAAGAACGTCCGTTATTGAATAACTAAGAGGAAGTTACAAGACATGTACTCTTATTCCTCTGGAACTACTTACGTCAACTTTTGGCTCTATGCTATGACACTAAGCCCAGCTCGTGCTATGGCTTCGTCTGGTAGATAACACCCTGAGTACGCCATTCTGTCTCAACTTGGCATTCGGGTGGGAAAGAGCGCTAGAGGAAGTAAGATAAGATAAGATAAGATAATTTTATTGATCCAATCTAATGGAAAGTCAGTTTGATTACAATTGACAACCTCAGCGTAACTACTGTACAAAAACAATATATTGATGAAAAATTCGAACAACATTCACATACGAACACGCATACACATTCACAACCAGCGCTTTATGAATTTGACTTCTATGTGCTTCTCGATGACGGCAGCTGACCTCGTAACATTCTGACCGAAAGTGGGACAAAGGAGTTTTTAAATCTTTCAGTTTTAGTCTTGATGGAATGGAGACGACCACTTCGTTCAGATCTTATATAACATTTGTTTAAAGTTAAAGGGTGCAGATTGTCTTTAAGAATCGTGAGTGATTTGGAAAGGCATCTTTCTTGGAAAATGAATTCCAAAAAAAAAAATCCTGTGGGAATGTCCAAGGGAATGCAAGAACTTTCCCATTGCACGGTGCGGAGTTGAAAGAGAGCTTCCACGTCCATGTCGATAATCCATGCGTGTTCCACAAAGGACCGTTACACTAATGGCAAGTCCTGCACAGTTAGCTTGGTACAACATAGGAAAATGGCGGTGTACTCGGTGTGCTCGACCTTCGACCATGCATTCTAGTCCATGCGCCAGGAGGGCCTGAATTATCAGACATAGCAACTCTTTTGACAATCACACGGTAGATAACAATAACTGCATGAAGACATGAAGACATGTCAAACCATAGACTATAGTCTAGATGTCAAACAAAAATCAGCTATAGCAATATAATAGCATTATAGAATAGGAAGAAAGCATTAAAAAGTAAAAAAAAAACTACCAACCTATAACTTTCATGATTGCAAGAAATATATCTTTCCAAATGTTATTCCAAATGTCCATCCAGATGTCTTTCCAGAATTTAAACATTTTTACAATTATCCGTAGATTATAGAACAAGAGACAATATGTTGGTTTAAAAAACATATTATGGCATATCTCTGTTGAACTTCAAAAGTATATACATTATGTCTGAATATGAACACAGGCAATTAAAACATTGTTATCAAGTTCCATATTGAATGTATTTTAGCTATTGATTAGATTTTTATATGTTAATATTTGGAAAACATCAAGTACCTTGAGATAATAGTTTTTTATCTTTTTATGGAATTTATTTGTTCTAAATAAGGAAATGTACACGGAAGCTGGTACAAAAGCTTTTTTTATCTGCTATTAAATTCTCCCTCTGTGCCAGGAAGCAGATCTCATAAATCCCTGGCCATCTAGCCAATAGACCGTCTGCGTGATGTCTGCTATGTAGTCCATAATTTGTGGAAGACAACTGGTTCCATTGTCCAATAGTGTCCAGACGCTTCTCAACCCCCCCCCCCCTCCTTTTTATAGTCTGAACGAATTTCGTGGCATTCTTTTTTAAGTCATGTTATCTCCCTTTGTAAGCGGATGCTTGGTGTTATCTCCCCCTAATAGTTCCTCTCAAGGCCAATGGTTAGTGAGAAATAGTTGATGATCATTGGTGATAGCTCTTATTATAGAAGTCATTCTGTTGTCTGGAGGAGAGACACTGTTGAGAATCAAACAATAAGGAAAAGAAATGAAGATCAACGTTTCTCAAACAATATTCTACTAACCCCATTTTGTTTTCTTTCCCTCCAGCTACAAAAAGAATTTTAAAAAAATATTTTGTTTTTTTTTTTTACAAAGGTAATTTTTCAAAGCTTATATGAACACTGTCAGATACAACACTGTCAGATACAACACTGTCAGATACAACACTGTCAGATACAACACTGTCAGATACAACACTGTCAGATACAACACTGCCAGATACGACACTGTCAGATACAACACTGTCAGATACAACACTGTCAGATACAACACTGTCAGATACAACACTGTCAGATACAACACTGCCAGATACAACACTGTCAGATACAACACTGTCAGATACAAATTTTGATCTCGTGTTTTTCTCCATTTCCCGTCTCCCATTCTCGGCTCGAGTTAAAACGTAATGCATTGCTCCTAACAAAACATGAATAAATAAATGAAATACCAATTAGTTAATTAAAAAGTGGTATTTCGAAAATTAAGTTTGATATCGAAAAAGGGAAATTAATCTTGCAGTATGGAGAAATAAGGCTGTAAATGTGGAGTTCTTCCTCTTTTTCGTTTCCACCCTCTCTCTCTCTCTCTCTCTCTCTCTCTCTCTCTTTCTTTCTTTCTTACACTCTTCTTTTCAATAATTTATCAACTTTCTTTCTTCATTTCTATCAGTAATTAGCTGCCTCATTAACTCCTTTTTTTTGGTCACTCGACCATTCTTTGTTTTTTTTTCTAAGTAGCTATTGTTAACATTCTAGTGTGACTGTAACCGTGTCGATCATTTCGTGATTCTTGAAAGAATCTTCTTGGTCATGCGATGTGAACATCTTTTCACTTGCCATGCATTGCTGCATTCTCTTTTTATCAAGATCTGCCATATTCCTTTTGTTCATGTAGTTCGTAATCTCGAGCGTTTTCTTTAACTCGACATTGTCTTTCGACCCACACATAAGTCAGATCTGCAAGGGTCTTTATCTGCAGCTGTGCAGATTAGTCCAGATCCGACCATATTTGACGACGGAGTCAACAAGAAATCTAGATGTGGCATTCATACTCTCCCGCCTTGACCACTGCAACGCCGTGCTAGAAGGTATATCTGATGATAAAAAACGTCAAGTTCCAGCGACTTCAGAACAATGAAAAGTCGTAAGAATACGAGATTCTGATACTGCCATCTTGCGCACACTTCATTGGCTTCCTGTGAAAACAAGAATTGGCTACAATGAAGGTGGCCACACTTTGTCATCAGTGCATCTACAATAAGGAAATGCTGTTGTACCTGAGTTAACTGATCACTCCATATGTCCGTCAGAGAGTCCTGCGCTGGCATTCGTTCTCCAATGGGATCTCGGATTAACAAAATGCTACACAACCTTCAAGAAGAACATTAAGCTTCATTAGTTTATAACTTCTTTTAGATTAGTTTGTCATTTAGGCTCTCGTTTTTTATGTTCGTTATGCTATCACAGTGCCTTGAGTCAACTTTTTGTTTGTTCAAAGCGCTCTATAAATTAAATTAATATTAATTATTTTTATTAATCCTCCCATCTCTCTGTCTCACTCTCACACACACTCTCTCTCTCTCACTTTCTCTCACTTCCTGTTTCTCTTTATTATTCTGCAATCGTATTTAATTAATCTTTCTCTAATGTAGCTTTTCTTTCTTGCTCCATGCTAATTCATGTATTTATTTGTTTGACTCTCTCTCTCTCTCTCTCTCTCTCTCTCTCTCTCTCTCTATATATATATATATATATATATATATATATATATATATATATATATTATTTTATTTATTTATCTATTTATCGGTGTGAAATGAAAGAGGAGATTAGTCAGGTTATGTGAAAACGAAACTATAGAGACAACAAATGTGTTTGTATCCCATCATCCTCTGTTCTAAATATCGTCTGCTTCTCAAACTCCAGAATCTGTTCCAATTTTTCTTAGTGCTCGCTGCACTTTATTTTCCCCTGTGTAATATTCCCAGCCTGGTCATGTCCCAACAGCAAAGATTGAATGTTCTGCTCCCCCTCCCCCCATCTCTATTGGCACTTTTTTTGTCCCAATCATCCTTCACGAGGCGTCTCAAGTCTTGGTTCGACTCTCTCTTCATCGTTCTCTCAAAGTCCCCGTTCGACACACTCTCTCTCTCTCTCTCTCTTTCTGTATGTCCTCTCAAGTCCTGTTTGGACTCTCTCTGTTTCCGTATCAGCTCTCCAGCTCTGCAATCAACACAAGGACATGTATGTACATAAACTCTGGAAGCAACAAATAAACAGGCAACCACTCCTCCCTCTACCCCTTCCCACAATCCCGTTTCCTCTTAAGAACCATCAACCCCCCCCCCCCCCAATCTTCAATTGACATCTTCGCTTTCAACAGCTTACCAGGGGGGAACACCAAAAACCAAACTTACATCGATACGAATTGTCTTCCCTTGTCTTCAGTTATCTCCCCCTGAACATCTCACGACATTACGGGGAACCTTTTTATTTTTTTTTTTAAATAAATCTAGCTGTTGTCCCTGAACTAAATATACAGATCTATATGTATGTACAAAAACATGACAGCGCAGAATAATCGCAGCAACAAAGGCGATGTTGTGTCGCCGCCACTTTAGCGTTCCTGCGACCTTGAGTCAGTAATATCTGCGCGCATTTAGATGTATGCATTTAGAAGGCGCAGATTTTTACAGATCATAATGATAGGCTGCAAGTGTTTATCTCCGCTATTGATATCTCCAGTGCTGGCACTAAGAAAACTATACATGCGGAATGTTGACATCTTGAGTTACTGTGATGTTGATACACGATCGTTTAGCTTTTAGACCTTCACCATCACATATCCTTTAGTACAGGGGTTCTCAACCTGTGGATCGCGACCCCCTTGGGGGTCGATTGGCGATTTGCCAGTGGTCGCCTAAGTCCATCGAAAATATGGATTGTTACTTTATGTTCTTTTATTGCTGTATGTGTGTGTGTGGGGGGGGGGGGCACGGCAAAGTGAGGAATTGTAAAAAGGGGTCGCCGAGCATAAAAGGTTGAGAACTGCTGGTTTAGTCTGTTGGACCGATGGGGCACCACACAAGATTTATCTACCGACTTTCTCCCTTCTTCTCTCTCTCTCTCTCTTGCCTAGGATAGAGCCCCTTTCAATGGCAGGCTCGTTCAATATTTTATGTTGTCTTCCCCTCGCTTTCTCTTCCTATTCTTCTATTCAGCACCTAATAACTAAAACAAACACAAGTTATAGATGTAAAGTCTTCTTATTATAGAACTTGACTGAAACCTGAAACAAACTTCTTTTAAAACGAACTTAAGCATAATCTTCATAAGCAACACGTACAATCTTTTTGTGGCATCGATTCTCCTAAGTTGTCACCTAGTTCAATGCTGATTTGTTTTCATATCAAATAAGAAACAAGAAAGAAAAAAGAGAGATTATGATGTTCCATGTTATCATGTGAAACTTTGAACACAGCTTCAATAGTTTACATTAGATTCACCGAACAATTCTAGCTATTCAAAGTTTGCATAAATGAATATATAACACGAGATTTACGAGAGGTGAGATTCGTTAAAGGTAAACAAGATTTATTGTTAAAAGTGTCTTCTATAGAAACAGTGCCAACTGCTGGAAAGAAGAACAGATATTTTCATTGCATTAATAAAGAAATGCCGCACTTTGATCATTATCAAAAGTGTTCTTTTTTAATTCTTTCTTTCCTAATCGACGATACAATCGTTGATTAGACCTCATTTCATTAAATTAATGTTTCACTTTTTATACTTGACTTTGTGTTATATAAAAAGAACATTCATTTCCCTTCAATTCAATACCAAATACACCATTTTCCGATATCAAACAACAAAGTTATTGAAGTTCAATCATAACAGGGTAGTGAAATAGTAATGAGCAAAATAAAGAATTCATTGAAAACGTGGAAAAAATAATTACTAGAGAGAGAGTTAAGGTCTTTATAAATTTGAATATGGCCTTAGATAATTAGAGGCACAAGACGAAGTTAATGTAGTGGCCCTAAATGCAATAAAAAATATACATTTCAAAATAACATGTAATTTATTTAAAACCTACTGTACTGCAGCAACAGCAATGGGCACACGTTTCACTTTTTTAAAAATGTATTTTTTTAATTATTTTAAGTCTTATGCGAGGCCCCCACCAATTGGAGGTCCTAAGCGGTTGCTTAGTTCACCCATACATAAGCCTTGCCTCGCTTTGAATATAAGAAAATGATTGCAAAGCAGAAAATATTCATATCTTTAACCTTACCTGTTACCTTACCTGTTACCTATCACTTAGTCTGGTGGACCGTTGGGGCACCAAGCAAGACTTGTAGACCGTCCTTCTCCATTCCTCTCTATCATTTGCCCTGTTTAGAACTTCTTTCATTGGTAGGCCCGTCCATTCTTTTATGTTGTCTTCTCATCGCTTTCTCTGTCTGCCTCTTCTTCTTTTTCCTGGTACTGTTCCCTGGAGGAAGGTCTTTGCGAGCCCAGAAGATCTTGTTATATGGCCATAGATTTTTAGCTTGCGTTTTTTTCACAGTAGCTAGCTATGGCACAACTACTAAGAAGAGACTAAAACAAGAAGCGGACCTTTAATAACAATGAAGCCCACAACGTTGAAATTGAACGACTATGGACGGAACTAAAGGGACCTAATTCTTCTGAGATTTAAAATCACGAAAACTGTTCGAAATATCAACAGAACAAAAAAATATATTTCACTTTTGATGTCAGTCTCTCCAGGGCTTCCTGTCTAGACACTGTTTTATTGTAATCCCTCCTGGGCTAAGAGTGTGTTTGTTATCATTGAATGTATGTGAGTGTTTACTTTGTGTGTGTGTGTGTGTGTGCGATGACGTCGAATTGCTAAATCCTTATTGGAAACGAACAAACTGTAACACAAATTTGACATAACCGTAAGTGAAACACAGTAGAAGGTCGACATACAGTATAAGATAAGATAAGACAAAATTTTTTTGTCCACACAAATGAAAATGCAGTTTGACTACAATAGACCACCTCAGCATATCTAGTATAACAATAACAATATAGATGCAATCATGAATAACATTCACACACGAAACACACACACAACCAGCGCTTTTATGAATTAGACATCTTTCAGTGACGACAGCTGACCTCGTGACAAGGTAATGGAAAGTATGATAAAGAAGTTTTTAAATCTTTCTGTTTTAGCCCTACTGGAGAGAAGATGACCATAATGTCCATATCGCCCAGATTAAATGTTTCCGTGGTTTAATAGGTTGTCTTTAAGTTTTTAACATTGACACTTGGTATAAGAAATAGATTCTCTCAAAAACTCTCCACGAATGATCTACAGAAATTGCCAAAGTCCTTTTTTTCCGAGTAATTTTACAGATAGCCTTTTTTCAGACTCAGAGATACGTTTCGTCAGAAAGCTTAAATGTCAATTAATGACAATAGGATGCTGAATAGGTCACAAAGACTAACACATACAACATCTACAGGCTAATCGTGACTGCTCTGACGTATGTCAATCTATTCTAGATTGAACTCTAATTGGTGAGGTTTAAAGTTTCGTAAGCCATTTTGAAATCATCGATAGAATAGATATCTATAATTCTAGAGAGTAATGTTCTTCTTTAACATATTTAGTTAATTTAGCCACCAAAAACAAGGTTTTTTTTTGGTGGGGGGGGGGGTAAGGAGGGGGCGCTATGATTAAATTTGACTCTTTTTTTTTTCCTATGACAAACAAGAACAGCGAAATTGCACAAGAGATGACACAGCAGGCAGAGAAATTCATTGAGAAACCAGTGGCGTAGCTTGGTATTTAGGGAAGGAGAGGTCGAACTTTGAAAATCCACCAGGACCCCCACATGAGGGGGGCTCCCAAATGAGTTTCCGAAATGTGTTTTTACATTAAATATTACGCCATTATCTCATGTCATGATGTTAGGGGCCTTCAAGAGGTCAAGCCCCCCGGGTCGCCGCATACATAGATACGTCACTGTGAGTTATACAGAAGTCATGATCTTTTATTACGTTCCCTTGTGAACGAGAAGTGCCGATACGGTCTCGCTGAATAACAAACTTTCCCTTCGGTTCTTCACTTAATAAACAGAAGTCGCCCACTCGGCCACCACTTGAAGCAGTTACGTTGGCACTGGTGACAGTTGTCTTCTGAAACTATTCCAGCCGAGTCAGCATTGTTGAACAACTTCATTCAAAGATTGTAGTGCTTATGGTTTTTGAGGAAAGCGGAATTAAATTTGTTAAGAAGTATAATAGAATGGAATACTAATAATGGCAAACGTTAATGTGGAACTAATATGATACACAAAGCTGAGCTCAACTTGGTTCATTGTAAAATGTCTACTTAAGTTGAGATCTACATCTAAGAGTTCAATGACATGCGATGTCCACAAAGATTGTTCTTTAGCCCAGCATAAAAAAAAAAGGAATGAAGTGAGACGTCCACCTCCAAATCCTCAAATATCTCCTTCAGACAATAGAGTTACGACGTCCAGACTCAGCAAATGAATGGGCTCGATGTCAGAGATGGACTGAGCGTGAGTGGACTAGCCAATGTGGACATGCGTGGACGAGTGGGGTCGTGATGGGGGGGGGAGGAGTGGAATGGAAGGCGGATACAGAAGTGGCATCTTTTACATATCACGTCATTACATTCATTCGTGCACATGGGATCAGAGAATCTAATCTCTACCTACGATCTTGGAGAATGCAGCGAAACTGAATCCATTATCTATGAAGATCTGCTATTTATATCAATGTTTTCGATCCAACATTCTCTTCGTCCTCAATAATTTATTTCCCATCATGCAATGTTGTCTAGCGTGACCCTAGGTTATAGAGCATACGATAAAAAAAATATTTTGTTTAGATCTAGACTAAAAACTGCAGCTTGTTTCTAGTTTCCACGTTTCTGTGTGTCATTGACCGGCTTGAAACTAAACTTAGTCTTACAACTTGCGGGCAACTAACCACAATCGTTGGGCAGGCAGGAAAATAAACACAATCATGGGGCATGCGGGTGTTTTTACAGCCTGGGGTGAACAGAATAGAATAAAAGGCAAGGAATACCAGAAACACATAGGCCAAGAATTTTTTTTCGCAATATTCGAAGTTAGAACAGATGCTTGTGTTTGCAATATGGTCTGTAACGTTGAAATATGGTCTATAACTTTGTTATGTGGTCTTTAACTTTGTAATGTGGTCTATAACTTTGTAATGTGGTCTATTACTTTGTAATGTGGTCTTATTCCATATGCTAGAACAAATTCGTACAACTGCTCCTTATTTCCTACAGGAATTTCTTTATATGATGTTAATGTGGTCGCCTCGAACTTTGGAAGGACCAACAGTTTCTAAGTACTGATGGCTGCCTAATTTTGGAACGATGTCAAAGCTTGTTTTGACTGTACTTTCAACTCTTTGTTGAATGGCCACTCCGGGACTCGGACACAGTGCATTGAATGTGTTGGTTCCTTGACTCCGGAGGTAACCCGATGGGGACCATTTTTAGCTTCATGTTATTAGCCTCTACCCTTTCTACCAAATGGAACGATTCTGCGGGAGCTGGAATCCGTGGCAATATTATCTACTGGAACAACGAGATGGGAATAAGAAAATATGGCACCGGATCTTTTTTTAAAAATAGAATTTGAAACTCATCGCCAAGATAAACCCATCCTCATCATCATTCATTACAGAGCTGTGTTTGTATAGCCAAGATAAACCCATCCTCATCATCATCATTCATAACAGAGCTGTGTTTGTATAAGGGCGGACGAAGCTGTGATTTTTTCGCAAACTAAGATCTACTTCTCACACCATCCCCGCATCCGAATGAGAAACCATCCGTACTCATGAATTAAAAAAAACAGACCGGTCCAGTCAGATTTGTGTTTCGGACTTCTCTGCTTGTGAACTCTTGTGTAAACCAATAGATGAAATTAACAAAGTAATTAGCGATAAACATTCTTAAGACCAAGAAAATAAAAAATCTACGTGTCATTCCATGAAACACTTCAATTGGACTGTAGTTGCTAATTCCTACAACAGAGATCAAAGTATAGATAATGATGATGATAGAATGAGAAATAATTTTCAGCGTTGTAACATCATCATTCTCATCTTAACTAAGAGTCTTAGAGGGAAAAATGGGATTTCCTCTGTTTCTTTTAAAATTACATGTTTGTGGAACAGAAACCATGTTTTGCAAAATAATGGGGTTATTTGTTTAGAGAGTGTAAGATCCTAAAGTGGTTAAGTTGTTTATGAATATTAAAGCTTTTGTTGTTGTTTTTTTGGTCTAGTACAGGGGTCGGCAACCTTTTGAGTCGAAAGAGCCAAAAATTACAATTTACAAATTTAAAATTTTTTAAAGAGCCGCAACATCTTTTTTCTTGCCAACTATAAATAGTACTTACTTTTTAATGAAAAAAAAAAGTTTTATTCCTATATAAGTAGTGTTTTTCACTAACAAAACAGTTAAACCTTTACTCACAACACTAACTTATATTTAAATAACAAACAATTGGACAAACTAATTATATAATAGCGATGGCTTTGCACGGTTTTAGAAAGTTTGGATACATTTAGCTCATAGCTTGTTTTTAGTTTCTAACACAACTCTAAATGTTGATTTGTTAGTTGGCTTCTTACTTTACTTTTAATTACATTTATGCAGGAGAACGCTTTCTCGCACGAATATGTCGATCTAAAGATAGTCAGCACTCCTACTACAAGCTTCTTTACTAGACTGTAGCAATCTGGATTTCTATTCAACACATCACCTCGCGGCATTCCTTTAAAAGCTCTCCACTTTTGTTACGTACATCATTTCTGGACATCCAAACTCTTCCAATTTGATTTTTAACTCTGTACATTTTCCACCCCACAAAACTTTTTAGATCGATCAATTGCATTTCTAGAGATCCAGTATCAATTCAAAAATGATCAATGTGGATTTTGTTACTATTTGTGTTGAGAGGATTTACTTGGAATCCTAGAATGGTTGGCTTTGCACTGCTCAAACCTATCAAGAAATTCATCTTATATATTTTTTTTACACCTGTGCTGAAGTAATTCATGTCAAAAGTTGCACTTATTTTAACGCGATTATGTTGTAGACATTGAAAATGAAGTACCTAGCTGCTCTGAATATCTTCTGCAAAAATATTTTTTCATTAAAGAAAACGAATTCTTCTATCAAAATATAGACTGGGTTTTATTTTCTTTGCAGTTGTAGATTCAGCTAATTTAATTTCATTTTTATATCCATCATAAAGTAACTTTCTTGCAACCATTTGTTGTTCTCTAATTCAGGGCGATGAAGTGTATATATTTCATTCAAGCACAAAGCAAAAGGTTTAAACCTTTGGAAAGCCATTGCACTTTATTGGGAAGAAACAGTCTCTAGTTCCTTTAATAATTATTTTAACTGACTATGGTAGAATGCTTTTGACAAGATGCTGTTAACATTCTTGGTTACCAGATTTCTGTTTTTTAGAATATATGTCGATATGGAACAAAGTGCTTCTTGCTTTGGTTTATAATTCCGTGAAATGTAACAATTTCATGGTTTATTTTGCTCAGAAAAATGGTTGTTGCCCCTTTATTTGTTCCTGTCATGCTTGTGGCCCCATCAGTTGCTATTGAAACGATTTTATTTAAAACGAGCTTAATGTTTTCAATTTTTTTTTGGAAAGACTGACCATATGGGCAACTTGTGCCGTGTCTTTATATCGCAAGTGATAAGACGGAAGAAAGTTGAATATCTTTCACCTGCAAATATGTTACATTTGAAGATATGTTAGATATTCTATCTTGTACTGTTTTAGAAGATAGTGGCAAATCTTTGTTGTTGTTTTTTCTATTTGTCTGAAGATTCTGGTTTGTTTTGAAATCACGAAAGTTCTTCAGATCCAAAGAGCCGCATCTTTCATCTGCAAATATGTTACATTTGAAGACATGTTAGATATTCTATCTTGTACTGTTTTAGAAGATAGTGACAAATCTTTGTTGTTGTTTTTTCTATTTGTCTGAAGATTTCTGGTTTGTTTTGAAATCACGAAACAGTTCTTCAGATGCACGAAGGGAGCAGTCTTTGACATTTATAAATGGTTTGCCTTTTTATGCCATTTCTAGTTGTACCGCCATATTAGCATTACTTGTACATGGCTTCTAACTTTAAGACGATAATTCGCTTCTAGCTCATTTACTTGAAACAACAAACTATACGTCCATTCCCAGCCAAAGCGAGTGCTGAAGATGCCAATTCGTCTTGCGTCGAAAGCGAATTAAAACCTACTTAGAAACATCCGAAACTACCGAGAGTTTCAGATGGGCTGACAACAGTGATAACGCGTGTAATGGGGAAGGGGTGTTGTGAAAAGAGAGAACAAGTGGCTGAGAGATTTTTCGGTGCCTAGTGCAAATTTAACAATTCGAACTTTTTCAATTTTTTATTTCTTTTCTATAAGATAAATAATATTTGCGTATGGAACAAAAGAGCCGCAACTTCACATCCAAAGAGCCGCATGCGGCTCGCGAGCCGCGGGTTGCCGACCCCTGGTCTAGTATTGTAGTCTCGTTATTAATGTAAGTTAAAAACTAATACTTTTGGTTTGATGCACAAATCACTTCCAAAACTAATACGTCTAAAACTGTAACAGGAAATAACAGAGTTTAAGACAGGATTTCACCGGATACTGGGTCACGTTCATAAATTAGATTTTGTTATGTTTCAAATACTTCTAGGATTTTACACACTTGGTAAATAAAACACTAGTGTAAAAACTGTAACCAATTTTTCGTTCAAGCAAAAAAAAAAAAAAAAAAAACACTAGCTTGAAATTGAAATAAATGAAATGCCAAAACGTTAGGATTCTTACCAAGCTTCTATCCATATTCACTCTGTCCGCCACCACATTTCTTACACGTTCTTTCATCCTTTTCACAATCTTGGATCAAGTTGAAAACAGTGGTACACACTCAACCAATGACAACACAGGAATCAATGAAGGCATTAACCATTTAGTTAATGAATTAATGGTTATTAATTAATTTAGTTTAAGTAGAAAAGGGGAGATAAATCTTTCAGTATTGAGAGATATAGCAGTAAATGTGCGTTTGTTTTTCTTTATATCAGCTTTTTATTATTTTGCTGTCTTCCCTATTTTGTTCATACTCGGGAAGTGACATACAAATATTGCAGAGTTTGTATACCTTGTTGTTTGTAACGAGGTTTATGTGTTTTTTTTTTCCTTACCCAAGGTTTGTAACATTCTCTATCCCACGCTGCAAGCCATCAATTACAACATCTCTCACTGCTTACTTACAAAATCTTTTGGTCTACCTCTGTCCGTCAAATGAAATTAGACTCAATTATGGTCCAATTTTCTTTCCCTACCTGAACGAGTGTCGATTAGTTTAATGAAAGGGCTAGTTAGCAAGAAATCAATATGGTAGGAATTGACCCGATCACCTCCCGCATGGTGTGACAAAGTAGCAGGATTTAGTACAGTCCTCTGGCTGGAATAAGAGTCACGTTGAGAAAGTCGCTACTTTTCCCAAAGACCCAAGCTCTGGGCTTAGTGTTAATTGACAGTTTACCGATTGTTATATTTGGACGTCAGAATCATTTACAAAAAGTTAAAAAAAATTACAGTCCCTTGTTGTGACTTATTTGTGCATTCTTTCCTTACCAGTCAACACAAAATAAAGTTTATAATAATAATAATAATAATAATGCCCTGCCCTATCGGAATCTGCCTGCCTATGTCGTCATAACCAAGTTGCAAAGCTAATACACCAGCACTTGGCTTTGACGCATAATTTGATCGGGAAGGATACTCCTCCTTATTACAAATACTCACCACAAGAGGTTCTCGAGTCTACTGATTTCCTGCTGTACTGGGATAGGCCTATTTTGACCGACAAAACGATAGACTTTAATCGCCCTGATCTGCTGCTAATCGATAAAAAAGAAAAAGCCGCTATCTTGATTGACATTCCCGTACCACTGTCTCATAATTTAAGAAAAAAACTGAGTTGGAAAAACAGCTAAAGTATGTGAACCTAGGCTTGGAGATTAAGCGTTTATGGAAGTTATCTAAAATGACAATATACCCCATTGTCATATCAACCGAGGGGATAATAACAAATGACCTCACAGATACCTTCAAGGCCCTTGGCATTCCTAGGAACATTCTCGTTGCCTGTCAGAGGGCGGTACTGCTGCAGATCTGCCACATCACCAGAAAATTCCTTAGTGGAAACTGATAAAGGGAATACTATGAATTTTGTCTCCCTTTAACAAAACTCGACCCTGGCTTCGCCAGAGAATGAACACTCGTTTTTTTCTAACATAATAATAATAATAATCTTTATTGTCCATAAGGAAAAATGTAATTCCAACGCAACAAAGGGAGGAAGAGCATCTAAAAATCTAAACTAATGAGCTATAAAAATATGGATAAATTTAAAAAAAACAATAAACAAAATCAGTCAATAAGAGAAAAGAATATCCTTAATCATATGTAGCAGCTAAACAATTTACAACGAATTTCACAAACCATTAGAATAATTCTACAATATCTACACATTTCTTCAATATGGTAGCGATTCGTTCTAGCACGTGGAAATTCTGAAATCATTCCAGCTAAAGTCCTCAAACCCGGGCTGGTCTTAGGTGATTGGAGGCCCTAGGTGACGTGAATTTGGTGGCCCCAAATTTAAAAAAAAAAAATTAACACCATACATATGTAATACCGAACTTCTGTGCCACTGTGAACTGCATTTAGCTTAAAGAGTGGTATTGGTCTGCGCGAGCAAATTATCACTTTAAAAATACTCTGCGCAGGATGGAGGCAATACAGCAATTAGCCCGCAAATGACTAGTCCCAAATGAGTCGATACCTCTCAAAGTCGCCTGCTGGAATGTCCGCACACTGCAGGCCGAGGACAAACGCAGACGACGAAAATCTAAGTCGACCACCTGCGGACAATGGTTTTGCTTGCCCTGGGTGTGGCAAAATAAGTAGGTCACGGCTGAGGCTGCACAGCCGAAGGAAATACTGTATTCCTCACTAATCTTCGGACTCGAAGACAAGCCTTATTATTATTATTATTACCTACAGGAATCAACAAGGTTCTTTTAAAGTATGTAGTCTTGCAAGTTGATCTTAACATTCACAAATAAACTTTGAGCTATAGTAGAGACTAAGATATAGGCTAGTAGATTTAGTTTTTTTTATGCTAAAGATTCGATCCAAGTTTCGAAAAATTTGCTCGAAAAGAAATTTCCTGTGAGAGGGACGCCCAACCACTTGGAGGCCCTATGCGACTGCTTTGTTTCCCTATGCCTATGCACTGCTTAAAACCCTCAACTGAAAGCTTTTAGTTCTACAAGCCTATAATTGTCAAAGCCCTCCAACAATCAAGTAGTCTAGTAACATTGATCTCAAGTGTAAAAGCCTTAAGGCCCAATCCCTTGTATAACAGTGACTAGAACTTCAATGACAGGACTTAAGACGATCACCGTCTCACGTCACAGCGGCACCCCCTCCCTCCCTCCCCCAAATGTTCACCGAAACACTTTCAGCTGGTGATACTTCAGGAGTAAAAAAAAAAAGGTGGTATTTTTTCTGTCAATATCTGGTCAATGTTTGGTCAATGATATCATGTCAATGGACTATTCGAGTGGCACACCATGGTGTCTCGACGGAGCGGTTCGATCAACCTTTTCTTACCCACTTATGCGTCAATAAGATTGAAGGTTAAAGGTTACCAAAGGTTTAACACGTTAAAACTCTGACAACATAAGAAAGGATAAAAGTTGTTTATTTTTCCTAGTTAGTGTTTTCTTTGATTAGCTTCCTGAAACTCTGTCAGTGTCATGTCAGTGACTTACAATGGGAAGCACGTGCATTTTTTGTTGACGTTACCGTATCGTCGAATTTCTGGAATCCCTAGGTGTGAAGAAACAAGTCCCTTTAAAGTATAAGTGCCTTTTAATTATGCAGCATTTCAACATAACATATGTACAAGGTTAAGATTATAATACAGAACAACTCGACTAGAAGAATTTCTTTATTCTTGTTTTCAACACACTCTGACCTCCGCAAGTCCCCTAACTCAACAGTACCCTATACTTAACCGTGTGTCACGGTTGAACACATATAGGTCTAGTAGCCGTGTCACCTCACTAAGTAACTAGGGAAATGGGCAGACCTAAACAGTTCTGGTGGACGTTGGTCATGGCGAACGTGAGGATACTGGAACGACATTGCAGCAGATGAAGAGGAGCAGCTCAAATAAGGTGGAGAGGTGTGGTTGTAGCCAGTTGCTTCCATGATGACAGGAGTCGAGCAAATAAAAAAAAAGTACCCATTTCAAAGCAACAACCAGAGTGGTAGCTAGGGTGGATGGAAGACGGGGGAGAATTTCGAAATCCCCCAGGGCCTCACTGAAGGAGTATTTCTTTATATTGAAAATTTTATATTGCGCAAAATGCCGGGGTCCCCAGACCCAAACGATGGAAAATGTCTAGCTACGCCTCTGGCACCAACGAATGAGTTCTATATACAGCGAGGTCACTGAGTGATAGAGCGCATGGTTTCTGAACCGAGGATTCTCGAGTGTCGAGTGGAGTCTGGAATTTTTTTTATTTCGGTATTTTTAGGACGACGCCGAGTCCACCCCACTTTAATTGGTACCAGATATTAGTTGGTGAAAGTAAAGGTGCTTGGTCGTTGTGATGGCCACATGACATTCTTGTTACCTTCGGTCCTAGTAACATCTGCCCTTTAGATTGCAAGGTCTGAAGACGTAGGGGGGATACTTTACAACAATATAAAAATTAAATGATAATAGCAGAACTTCAAAGTGTAACCCAAAATGTGTTCCTCGAGGCCTTATTAGGGGTTCCACAAATTACTGGAATAAATAACTAGTAGGCCACTAAAAAAAAGTAAAGTGTCCCCATCAGACCTTGCGATCTATGGGGCAGATGATGTTAAGGTCATCTGTTTCTTTGGCCAACGGTTAACGAGCAGGGTGTTATGTGGCCAACACAAAAACGACCAACCGCCTTTACTTAACCCAACTAAAGTCAGGTACCCATTAGAGTTGGATGGACTCAGAGGCACCCTAAAAATCACGAAATTGAAAAGTCCCAGTCTTCACCGGGATTTGAACCCAGGACCTCAGGTTCGGAAGCCAAGCGCTTAACCATTCGACCACCGCGCCCCCTAGTAGGCCACTACGTGATTTAATTGTAAAGAAAAAAAAAGATAAGCAAAGTGTCACGCTATAAATACTCAGAATGTGCGAATTGTTCCGTTAAGGAAGAAGTTTGGGAACCACTGTTCTTTGTCATTTCCAAACCCTCTCAGGGACTGCACAAATTGCCTCGGAGATAGGCAAGAATTCAAGACAATTAAAAACTGTAATTTCTAGGATTGACTCAATTCATTCAAACGAGGAGAGAGGAATTGGATTGAAATAAAAATACATTCGTTAAATTAAGCGAGAGCAAATGTGACAACTTTTGTTTTCCAGTTGCATGTTATAGTTCTTATTGTTCTAGATATGTTGTCAATACAAAAACACACTTGAAATAATAAAATACAGTATAAGATACTAGAAGTAAAAGACAAACAAGATTCAAAGACGAGGTAGGAAAGAAAATGGAAATTATACAGTGAAATAAAATGATGATTGTAAAATACTTTCCATGTTTCGGATGTTTATTCAGAGTTGAGAATAATCTTCTTTCTAGTTCAAACGACGTGGGGGTGAGGGGATCGGCACCAGGTAGTGTATGAACCCGGGACTATGGAGATGATCAAACGTCAGTCCAGAGCGCATACCGCATCACCAGGCATTAAAGATTTTAAAAAGTAATTAGAGACGAGAATAAAAAAAAAAGAAACAAAAATTAGCATGAAATAGGAAAATGAATTCTAACAATCAAAGAAGACGAGGTTACAGGGACAGTTTGTGTGCAAACACAAACTCCAAATTGGCCCCCGACGTGGTCCACCCAGGCAGGTAAAAAGAATTTTTATAAAAATTAAACAAAAATGTGCATGAAATAGGAA
>JADKLZ010063605.1:0-10740 GCA_021533235.1 Biomphalaria straminea | reverse complement strand
ATCACTCATAAATAGCTCTATCTATCTATCTATCTATCTATCTATCTCTCTCTCTATCTATCTCTCTGTCTATTTATCTATCTATCTATTTATCACTCCGCCCTTCTTCTACCTACCTAAATAAACTACAATCATACCTACCTTACCTAGCTACCTAAACATCCTACATGCCTGCCTAGGTAATCTACCTAGCCACCCATCCTAGCAAAAACGTCAAATAACGTCTAATATTATTTCATTCTATACATTACATTCAACTTACAAGAAGCAAGCATTTTATTTGTAGACTGTTAGTGTGTATATGTAGAGGCGTGTATTCAATAGGACTAGTAAAACTGAATAGTTCGCACACCTCTTTAAATCTAAGTCCTCGTTTGAATTGTCATGATTCTTTGTCACTTTGAAATATTCACTATTATTTCGATAGACTATTAAAGCTTTTATCCCCGCCAGTGCAATGAACTCGGTTCCGTTTGGCCTTTGCTTCTTTCTTTTTGACCCAATTGTTTCCTCTAACAAGCGTTTCCAACCGGGCGACACATTTAGGCCGGGCGACACATTTAGGCCGAGAAGCATTATCCGAGCCAATGAGCAACCTGACATTTTTTAGGAAAAATGAAGAAAGTTGTACTGGCTTCTTAACTTCCTCGTTAATAGTTGTCCTTCAAAAACATGACATATTTACTTAGATCCTCATAAACTTCCATTGTAAGTGCAATAGCCTTGGACAGGGGCAGACTGAGTGTTAAGATCGGCCCTGGCATTTCTATACAATGTGGCCGTGGCCCACAAATAGTAGGCTTATATCATATGATGGGCATCCAATTCTAGGTCTACCTAGTGTATTAATAACTGAACGCATGCATACAATGAATCTTCATAAGTAAGAAATATATATAGACCTTGTATTGCTTTTTAATCACCAAGTGTGTAGGCCCTAAAAGGATGAAGCCTACTAGTAGCACTGCCAATGGATATAGGCTATTAATTTCGGAAAAAATGTGTTAGATTAAATTAGTATGAATCACACTATAGAGTCTGTAAAAGATTTTTTTATCACGAAGCTGAAGAGAATAGTTTAAAACATTTAACATTTTAATGTAATACTTTGTAAAGTGTCATTTATGAGGCCCTTTAGGTGGCCCTACCGGCCCATTAGGGTACCGGCCCACCAGGCATTTGCCCAAATGCCCATATAGCCAGTCCGCCCCTAAATGTAATAATCTAGATCTATATCCAATCACTGAGCACACTTCCACTTGGTCGAGCCTTAAATAAAACCTTCCATTTCTCGATAAAGCAAGGACTACTAAAGGTCCCATTTCAGACTTTATTTTCTATAGGGCAGATGATGTAATGGCCTTCTGCTTCTGTGACCTACGGTTAACGAGAGTGTCATGTGGCATGCACAACAACCAACCGCATTTACTTTTCCTCATCTAATGTAAGGGTTAGCTGGGTAAACTCAGAGGCGTCCGAAGATCCAGAAAATACAAATCCCAGGATTTGAACCCCGAGACAACCGGTTCGGAAGCCAAGCACTTTACAGCTTAGCCTATAAAGTGGTTTGTTATTTTAAATTTAGTTAAGTTATTTTATTCTAAACACATTAGTGTATATTTTATATTACTCTCTCTATAGCCAGTACTTCTATAACTGGGTATTTTTCAACGGCATCTTGGTTTATTGCTCTAAGAACGATACACGTTGAGAGTTTAAAAAAAAGAACGAATATAAGACTACATTATTATAGAATCTATAGAATTTATAGAATCAATCAGTTTACACACAGAATCTGTGTTGTCCTGAACGCATCGTTCATCATTGATACGTGGGCAAATATATCAGGAAGAAGCAGAGGTTGAGGTTATTGATAAAGTCAGTCCTGCCCTACATTTGTATTGTGCATGCAATGTCTATCTAACGCAGTGTCTCCCAAACTGTATTCCACGAACCCAAGTGTTTCGCGAATCGTGAATAGGTGTTCCACGAAATACTGGAATAATTAAGTAAGAAGCCGCCACTTGAATTAATCTCTCATTAAAAAAAAAGGCAAAGTGGACCTTTAAATACTCAGAGTGTGCGATGTATTCCTCTAAATACTCAGAATGTGTGGAGTGTTCCGTTAAGGAAAATGTTTGAGAAGCACTGATCTAACGAATAGAGAAAAACTTTGATACAGGTGTGCGACGTCTTGTGTCCTTTGAGATCTTATTTTAGCATTAACTAAACTAGTTTTTTTTTAAAGTTTAGAATTTGATCAAAGGCGTCAGCCTTACAGCTAAAGACGGCCAAATCTATTAGATATATAAAGTGGCAGTGGCGTTCCTGGAGGCGGGGTGCTGTTGATGCGGTCCGCACCGGGTGACCCCGACACTAGAATGACAATATTATTCAAGTGGTTCTTACGGACCAATTACATTTGATGTGTAAATTCTTAAACTAAAAACATACATCACTTAGTGCTTGAACGGAATCGTAGATGGCGCGAACACTTCTAGATTTTTTTTCAAACGTCAAATCTGATGACTCAATGCAGTGGTTCCCAAACTTTTTCCTTAACGGAACACTTCGCACATTCTGAGTATTCAGCGGAACCCTTTTTGCTTGTGTTTTTAGGGAGATTAATTCACATGGTAGCCTACTAGTTAATTATTCCAGTAGTTCAGGACATGCGGTACACTGGGGCTCCGCGGAACACAGATTGGGAAACACTGACGTCATGTCCGACGTCTGCTAGAAATCCTTGTCTTATCTTATCTTATATAATACAGACGTTACTTCAAATCCTTGTTTAAGTGAAGGAATAACAGAATTCTTGTTTTTTACGAGACAAAAGTAAAATTTCCCTTTTAGACCTTGCGATCTTTAGGACAGACAATGTAAAGGCCATCTGTTTATGTGGCCAAGGGTTAATGAGGGTCTTATACGGCCAGCACAACGACATGCCGCCATTACTTTTTCCCAACTAATATCAGGTACCCATTAGAGCTGGGTGAGCTGGCGCCCTAAAGATCCCGAAATTAAAAATCCCAGTGTTCAAAAGGATTCGAACCCGGGACAACTGGTTCGGAAGCCAAGCGCTTTACCACTCAGGCATAAAAATCCCTCTCCTATTGATCGTGAACATATTGAACACACATACTATGTATTAAACAAAAATACACACTAGAATCGAACTTCAACAATACATTCACATTAACAGACCCAACATGAAGCTTTAAACTTATAAACTAAACAGATTTTTTTGTTTAACTCCTTCTCTCCGTAATTCTTCTTTCACGTTTCGACGGATTTTTTAAAATTTTGCTCTATACTATTTTACTACCCTGTTATGATAAAGCTTCAATAACTTTCTCGTTTGTAATCAAGAAATGTTTTATTTGGTATAGAATTAAAGGGAAAGCATGCTCTTTCTTGTACAACAGAAAGTAAAGTTTATAAAATTAAACATTAATTTAATGAGTTCAAATCAACGATGGTATCGTCAATTAGGAGAGAAAGAGTTAAAACTCGAAACAACTTGTCTAACATATGTCCCACTCATAAATTTATTCTTCTGTGCAGAAACTTTAAGCACCAACGTATAATATCACAACAACCAAACTTTTACTGCCGACACTTCTCTTGGGACCTTGACCACGTGACACTGGGTAATTTAAATCCGAAACTCTTCTTTTAAATTCTTTTAATTTTCCTTAATTGATTCTTTTTTTTTTTCTTTTTGCAAAATAGGACCTGAACTTCTTCGGGTTAATTTTTCTATATTTAGTTAATTAGTCTGCGACTTAACATTATTTGAAAGTAAACGCTTTGCTAATAATCGAATCTTTAAAGAAGACTTCTATATCAATTCAAAAAGCTTTCCAATAATCGATTATGAACATGTCTAGACATTTTTGAAAAATCGATTCTCAATAAAAAAAAAGATAGTGCCCTTTGTTATAGTTGTCTATAACAATATGAAGCATTAAAAACTAATAATATAACATGTGCATCATTCGTTTCAATATTGATAGTCAAGGTTTAAGAGACATCTGCTAGAATCTAGACTACAGGTATGTATCAATTATAGATAGTGCTCAATACAATTTCCCGACACACTAGCCAATATAAACTACACTATTTATTGGCTCCAGGTGTTTTACAATAGAAGGCCCAACATTGCCTAAGGTTAACATTAAGATAAGAAGGGGGCTATATTCAGCCCGCGGGGAACCTGTTTGATATCCGTGAGCTCACCTTCGCAGTACCCCGCTCACCCAGTCGGATGTTTATTAGTGATAGCATGCAAGTGCTGTCACATGATCAGGGCCAAGCCTCGCGCTTAAAATCAATTTAAAAATAAGGAAGGAAACAAAAGCACGAAATAAAACAATCGCGCAAAAGATTCTGTCGTCTGCTTCGCACCCGTCAACTTTCAGTGAGGCTGATATGCTGCACTAAAGTGAAACCAAAATAAAAATAAAAAAAAATTAATTCTAAGATTTAACTCCGGAGTATTACTGAAGGTAATAGTTCTGGCTAAATGTCACTGAATGTCAGGAGCTGGTTACGTCATTTCTGAGTCTGCTGGCTAAATGGAGCACACGTATACCAGGACGTCCCAAATCGAACGTTTGGCCAGGAACGGTTTGGAGATGGAAGGAGACAGCGTCGAAAAAGGGGAACTACTTTCTTTACGCGGGAACGAGGAGACGTCGTCTGCTCGGCCAGCGACGTCACACGGCGATGAGAATGACGTCAGCTACTCACACGAGGACAGCTCCGTGCGACAGAGACCCAAGAATAAGCGCAGGACTCCAAGATTCGGTGAGTAGACGAATGTGAATGTTATAGTGCGGTGGTTGTTTAATGTGAAAAGTTTGTTTTCAGCGCCAGCGGGTTCCGCGTGTGATCCACGCAGCCGCTTCGGCTGAAAGAAAGTCCTCCAGGCGCCAAAGATTCTGTATTAACTCTTTCTCTCCGTAATTATTTACCACATTCTGGTGGAATCAACGTTGGTATCGTCGATTCGGAGAGAAAGAGTTAATACACGTTTGATGCTATGATTACAAACAAAACAACACAAATGTATCAGCTTTGTCACCTTTACTACAAATACTGAGTCTATCTATTTGTGTGGCTTTAATAACAGTTCTTTCTAATTACACACTAATTAGTAGCACAGCATTCCATAACGCTACAGTATTATTACCAAGCTTATATATTTACTCACTCGGTCTGGCAGAATTCTTTGCACGTGACTTCTCCAACTTCCCATTCTTGGATCAAGTTGAAACTTTGCTCAATTATTCATTGCTTATGACAATACATGAATCATTAAAAAAATTAACAAATTAGCTACTAATTTGTAATAATTAATTAATTATGTTTTGTAAAGAAAAGGATAAATAAACCTTGCAGTATTGAGATACATGGCAGCTAATAGGCTCTTTCTTATTATAAGCTTTTTTTTTTTAAAGTATTTTTTACATATTGTTTTTTTTTTAATTCACAATATTTTGTTTGAACGCAACATAACATTTTTTTTTTAAATCTCCGACCCCTTAGAGAAAGCAGTTAATGCATATACGCTGTATGTCCGCGTGTCTGTCACGTTTATAAGTCAACTTTGAAAGCGCTATTCAGAATTTAATCGCTTATAACTTGATCAAAATAAGAACAAAGGCTACATTTTATTTTCTGACGGCGAACCCTTTTTTTTTTGAAAATTAAGATATGCAAAAGCTGTTTTGAAACAAGAGTAAAATAAATTATATAGAAGACCTCCCTCTCCCAATACTATGTTATATAGCCACAAAAACCGTTTCAGCTTCTCATCTTTCTTTCTTTCTCACTCTGCCATTGCAAGAACCACCCAGTCATAGCATTCAGTCAATTAAAGTAAAATCCCGCCAGCGTCGCAGGACATCATAATTTTTGTGAAGGAATGTCCAAAAAACCTGGTATAAACAACTCAACATTTAAACAGTTCGTTTTTGTCTTGTTTTTTCAAGGATTCATTTATTGCTACACAAAAGTCAAACGTAGTGACAGTGAAATCTAGCGAAATACCACAATAGTTTACAATTACAGAATGTTTTCATCTTGTTTTTGTGTCTTTCTACAAAGCTTATATCAACTCACTCTGTCTGTCTGGTGTATGTATATATATACATACCAGAGTATAATATTATTTTACTGGTACACATTTTTTAGGCCAGACAAGAATTACTATGTTAGGAAAAAAAAAAACATAAACATTTGGCAACCTTCGTTGGCCTCAATTGTTTCCGTATACAGGACTTCCTGCAGCTACATCCGAATTTTTTTCTCTTCAATTTTGAAATGCAATGATTGAGCCTGCTGCCTCTGATGCAAAGCCTTGAAGGTTCTCAACATCAGAAGTTGAAATTATTTCCTTGGCAATCAACAAACACATCTAAATATAGACTGACTATACAAACAAACTAAACCACTGCTGATTGTGTTTTGACTGATTGTATTAGAAACACAAATATTGTATTGACCACTGTATATTCCTGGTGCTATTGGCGTGAACTTAATGAATGAAAACAAATCCGATTCCTAGCTGATGTCAACAAATTTCCTTAACTATAGTCATAGAACACACTAAAATACACAGACTGTATTTCTTCACTATTGTACATTCAGATGGCACAAGAAATTTTCGTCAGCAAGTCCGAATGGCAAGCTGTTTGTAAATCTGTATCGTCCATTGTCATCTGCAAGTTGTTTGTAAGTCTCCATCGTTCATTGTCGTCTGCAAGCTGTTTGTAAATCTCCATCGTCCATTGTCGTCTGCAAGCTGTTTATAAATCTCCATCGTTCATTGTCGTCTACAAGCTGTTTGTAAATCTCCATCGTCCATTGTCGTCTGCAAGCTGTTTGTAAATCTCCATCGTCCATTGTCGTCTGCAAGCTGTTTGTAAATCTGTATCGTCCATTGTCAGCTGCAAGCTGTTTATAAATCTGCATCGTCCATTGTCATCTGCAAGCTGTTTATAAATCTGCATCGTCCATTGTCGTCTGAAAGCTGTTTATAAATCTGCATCGTCCATTGTCGTCTGCCAGCTGTTGTAAATATGCATCTGCAAATGTCTTAGTCGTCTGCTATTTGGGTTTACTTCCATTTTAAAACAAAATTTCTAACATTTTTAAAATATGATGTGTTGACTTAGTTTGATATAATTATTTCCGTTACCAAAGATAGATCCAGCTATAGAGCCTGACTGGCGAGTGTCAGCCTTCAATTGTCATGTATCTACTAATTATTTTTCCAAAATTTTTTTTCTTTCTTTTTTTTTCAAGAGATACGATATTATTTTTTTGTTTTTTTAAGAGATACGATAGTAGTTTTTTTCCCCCGGTTACCTTAACAATGGCAAGGTAGCTATATTGACCAATTGCAAAGAATAAAGGTAAGACAATAAAAAGGAATATGAGAACATTTGATTTTAAAGTGCTAAAAAGTGAAAATAAAAAGGTATGTATTAACTTAAATAAAATATTAACATATTCTTTATTCTAAACATCGGATACACTCATATGCTACCATTTCTATTCTTTCTCTATATGTAAAGCATCAGAATTCAATTTTAAAAATTTCACGAAGTATTTACTTTTTAAACTCTAAACCCAAACAATTTTTTTATGAATTTTGGAAATAATTTCTTGTGCCGAGCCTGATGCGAGGCGCACTTTGGCAACCTCTTTGTTTTGATTTGAAACATCTGCATTTGTAGTAAGATCTGAGATGTGGAAGGTGCAACCATTTTTTTTTCACCGGAAATAGCTTTTACTTTTGCTTTGGAATACATGCCTTCTGCTATTTGGGTGAATTTGTTTGTTGTTGTACAACTTGTAGGCGCAATTGGAGTACAGAACGATAGGCAAAGGTGTCACAGGTTTTACTTTTTGTTTTTGATTCTGTGTCGGAACTGAGAAATGGGAAATCACTTTTTGTTTTTTTTAGTTAAACTAGAGTAAAAAAGAAAATAAATTCCTGGAAGAGTATTTTAAAAGGGTAGTGAGTCCTAGTGACCTCTGAACTTTGAATATTTATGAATATGAATGAAACATACAGGTTTATGCATAGAATGTATATGAATACAAAGACCGTTGCGTTTAAACTTTCAATATATATGAATACAAATACCTTTGCGTTTAAATTTAAACTTCGATTCCGAAGATTAATCTGGGATGCAGTATTTCCCCCTGGCTATATTATACATATATGACGATAGTAACCATTAGGTTTCAGCTAAGTTTGTACATAAGATTATTTTTTTTGTAAACTATGCTGTTTTTATTCAAAATTAGATAACAGACTAACTACGGTACATTTGACCTACAAGTTTACATTGTTAATAACTCAACATCACTGTTGATGCTTAAAGTTATACTATTATTATTGACTATTAATTTGTTGGTAAACTATAAATTTCAGCTTTTGAGCAAAACAAGATTTCTGACAATTTTTCTGCATCGAGTTAGTTTGCTGGGTTAAAAAATGATTCTTCGAGGTGATAAATACATACTTCAGAGTTAGGGTCAGGGTTAGATATTTGACATAGTTAACTGGCTTATACAAATGATTATCATTCTCGCTTAGTTCAATGGCCTATACACATACATATTAATTTGATCTAGTTCACTGGCCTATACAAATACATATCATCTGAGTTAGCTCACTGGCCTATACAAATACATATTCTGATTTAGTTAATTGACCTATACAAATACATATCATTCTGACTTTGTTCCCTAGCCTATACAAATAGGTACATTTCAATCTGACGTTGTTCACTGACCTAAAGAAATAACTTTTTTTTTCTGCCTTAGTTCACTGGCCTATACAACGCCTATACAAATATATTTTATTCTTAGTTTACTGGCCTATACAAATAACTTTATTCTGACCCAATTCCCTTGCCTTTACAGATACATCCACAGTAATCAAAGGCAGGAATTGTTTCTTTATGAAGACTTGTGCCATCCCAGGAGAACATTCTTTCACTAACTTTTGCATTATCGTTCTCCATTAAGACATGTCAGGCAAGGCACTCACACACTAGCGTACAATCACATTGCTCACCATCTCGCTCTCTGACGGATGCACGCTTTGACTCGCATGTCAAAACTCACGCATGTACGTATCCCTATGTATGAATGTTTTCTGTCTGACTGCACTGCAACTTCTTCACAACTTCTTCACCTGTTAATCTGACGTAGCTGCAACTTCTTCACGTGTTAAGCCCTCAAGACATCAACTTGTATACAAATTATATAATGGATAAAGTCTGTCACGTGATACGTATTTTTAATTGTTTTATCAATATTATGACGTGTTTATTTACGATTGGTGAATGAGGTCCATTGATTACAAATACCCGATCCTTTTGATTGTACACATTTTAGCAAAGAAAAAAAAAGAAATTAAAACCCTCTTAGCACCCCTTTCTTTTTCCGTCAAACCCCCCCCCCCCAATCATTGAATCCACTCAAGTGCACCAATCCTACTACAAGGGACATCCGATGATTCGACTCTAGTACACACACACACGTGTCAAAGTCAGTTCATCTCATCTCTAGGACTGGTCTAATACATGGCAGTGTCTTCGATTCCAATGAGTGCAGTGTCTCACTTGACCACGCAAGCCCTGGTCTGTACGCATGACAACGAGCTATTGGTCTCCCACTGCCCACAGGTTGCAACGTGGCATGTCAGTGCTGAGGCCTGCCTATAACCATTGGTCTCAGTTAAAGAGAACATTTAAATAAAAGAGATAAAAGTGCAGACGATATAAAATAAAAAATAAAAAGAGAAAAATTGTGAGATTTAGATATGGCTGCCTGGTCGTGCGGTAAGCGCGCAATACTGTCTCAATGGTCCCGGGTTCATACCCTGCCCGCTGCCATCCCCGGTCGTCCTGCGGGAGGTTTCAACTGTAGATTAACTTCAATTCTGAAGGAACATCCGAATTATGAAAAATATTTTATTAAACACAGTGGCGTAGCTAGAAATTTGATATCATTTTGGGGGCTTGGGGCGCTTGAACTCTTTGGGGCTTTCTGCAGGCCCCTGCATTTTGCTTAATATTTAACATTTAATGTAAAAAAAAACAAAAACACTCATTTGGAGCCCCCCCCCCCCAAATTCGAAATCTTCCCCTCCCTCCCCACCCTTGCCGCGCCTCTGATTAAACAACATTAAAGACGCCATATTGTAAAGTTCTCTGCTACTAAATAATGAGAATTACATTGTGTTGCAAGCAGAAGGGCTTACAAATTTGATGTTACGGTGCTAATATTGCACAGAAATGATTATTTGCTTAGCAACACACGTAGCTTATCATATCAACATGTCCGTACTCTGTACACCTGATACAGTGAATTACCGGTGAAAGAAAATCCCCACAGAAGAAACAACATCAATAAAACCTCAATGTAAACATATTTTTTTTTACAAATAAACAGAACGCTGAATGAAGCATGCCTATGATTAGAAACAAAACTGCAATAAAGCAAATAACATCTCAAAGTATAGACACAAAGCAAGTGTGTGATCTGTAGTCGAAGCTGTGGCCGGGATTGTAGCTGTGTGTAAAATGAAAGGTCTAGAGTCTATCACTTGTTTCAATTTGTTTTATTAAGATTGAGATAGATATAGATATATATAGAGAGAGGGGGGAGAGAGAGATTGATTAATAGAGATAAATAGATAGAGAGAGAGAG
>JADKLZ010063554.1:1244-12462 GCA_021533235.1 Biomphalaria straminea | reverse complement strand
GCTTGAAGTTGTTCATGATGATGACATGATCACAATGATGATTAATCGCCGATGCATCTGACTTTCTCTACTTTCTGACTTGTTTATGAACTTGTTAACTTCGACTTAGCCTAGCCTCTTCATTTGTGAATCATTATCATGAATGGAAATGCTTGGCTCTAAATAAAGTTAAATTAAAGATGTATTTCAATTAATCTTTACTAATGACCCAATTAACTCAATATCTAGATCTAGTTCTACTTCTAGTTTAGAATCTATATCTCTAGACATTCTACATAGATATTTTATATAATAATATCAGACCTAGGCTAGGATTAGACTCAAATCTATGATCTAGCATTCTTTCTCCTTTTATTTCTATATCTAGAATCTGTGTCTAGATGATAATCATAATCTATTTTATTCCTATACACTGATTATACAGAATTAATGTTTCTGATGAGCAATACTTCTGTCTACAGCCATTGTCAACTCATGTACTAGATTTTACTAAATATAATTGATCACTACTCATATATTGCCTAGATATAATTATAAACAGCTGTACTAGTTTGAACTATACATTCTAATTGGTTCTTTTTTTTTCATTCTCAAACACTCCAGTAGGTACCAAATTGTGCTATTATTTACTGTAGATCAATATCTTAATTTTTAAGTACCAAAGAAGTACACAAAGGATGTTGAATGATACCCAAAGTGATTCTACCATTCAATGTGAGGATTAAAATATTTACAAGATTTTACCCAGATACTGCCACAATATCTTCTTATTGTTTTCAAAAAAGTTTGCACCCAGTGCCAGAAGCTGTATAAATACATTTAACAGTAAGTTTTTTATTAATTTTATAATTTATTTTTAAATGTTATGTAAGTCTATTTTAATCATAAGAATCCATGTGCTATTTTATTTAAAGCTAAATTTCTAGGTGAAATCAGGCAAATATTTACACAATTTTGTTATGTTGTAAATAAAACATATTATATTCCCTCCAGCCTGTGCAGGGACCAGGATATTTTAAAGTGATAATTGGCTCCTACAGGCCAATACCACTCTTTTGTTGTCTAAGGTGTTTTCATTTCAAATTATACTTTCTTGCATTAGAATTAAATATATAGTGCAACTTTTCTCAATTAGAAGTACAGATTAACCAGTTATCTTGGTGGAAAAAGATGTCATATAATGACTTTAGAAAATGCTTAAAGAAAGTCTTTACATAATTCTTTGAACTAAATCACTATAACGTTTTAGATATTTTTAAAATTTAATAAGCAATTGCTCTTTTCTTTTTCGCAGATGTATATTTCAAGAACAAATGATGCTTTCTTATCCCTAAGAATTTATCAATAGGATGAATGCCACAAAACTCACTTGTTATGTCAGAAACTCTTCCTACGATACTTCAAGTAAGTAAAAAGTTTCTCTTTCAGACCTTGTGGTCTATAGGGCAGATGATATAAAGATCATCTGTGTCATGTGGCCAGCACTTTCCACTTTAAATGTCAGATACCCATTATAGCTGGATGGACTAATACTCAAATTAAAAATCCCAGGATTCGAACCCCGGTCCCCAGTTTGGAAGCCAAGCTCTTTACCACTAAGCCAATGCGCCTCCTTCCAGTAAGTAGGGCAGCTTAAAATGTAATACTTTAATCTTCGTGCAAAAAGAATAAAAGCAGTCTTCAAATTCTCACTTTAAATTTGCAAATGTATGTTCATATTTTAATCTATGCATTAAAAAAATTTGTTTTAGACACTCGGTACAATATTCAATGACTCTTTTTATCATGAAGTTATTTTAAAATCTGTTCCCCTTTTCAAGCACAAATAACGTACACCATCAAAAACTTCTATTGCCCATCATCATCAACAGCAGAAATAGACGTACAACTAGCACATTAAACAAGGACAATAATAGCTGGTGACTTTAATGCACACACACCCTCCCTAGGCTTGGCTACCCATACTACAAGTGTAGCAAAGAAATAGAGAAAGAAATGCCTCTTACCTACAACTTCTGCGAAACAAAATCTCACCTACAACATTCCTCCATAGAGCACACAACACAAATAGCAGGCCTGACCTAACTTTTATTTCTACAGACATTACAGTCTCTTCTAAAAAACAGTTCTTGAAGACATAGGTAGTGACCACAGGTCTGTACTCCTCAATATTGGAACACCAGGTAGATACCAATGCAGCAAAACAACTAGATGGAACTATAAAAATGCTAAGTGGGCAGCTTTTTTCACGAGAAACAGACGCAAGACTATCAAGAATAATGGAGACAGATGTCAACTCCAACATCATACAAGCAGCAAAAAAACACATCCCTTGAGGTCAAGTTAGGAAATACAAACCTTTTTGGACACCAGAATTAGATAAAATAAAAAATGAAATGATCCAGGGACTAGAGGACCACAGGCCCAAAACTTTACCAACGGAAAACTGGAGACATACCACAGGAAAGGAGAACCGCAAACATAATACCCATTTTAAAGAAAAATAAATCACCTGGAGACCCAAAAAGTTATAGACCAATATCTCTAACATTCAAGATTGACAAAATGGCAGAAAAAAAAAGATTAATACCGGTAACTGAATTTATTGGTGGCTAGAAAGTACTTGCTCATTCCACAATGCACAAGTTGGCTTCAGGAAAGCAAGTAGAACAGAAGACCACCTCTTTCTTTTTATCCAGGACACAGTAGAAGGTCGAAGGTGCCATCTCTAGTAAAAATAAAGTTTGGAAGAAGGACTACCACAAGGTTCAGCCCGATGCTGTACTCTTTCTAATCTTCATGAATGACCTCCTGGACCTGATTTCAGTCAATAAGGCAAGTTATGCAGACAACCTTTTAAGTTGGACTACAGAGAAATATCCAGTGCTGACTAGATCCAAACTAAATAGAGCCCTCACAACTATCTCTATGTATTCAAAATTATGAAAAATGGAAATAAACAAAGAAAAGCCACTTCATTCAATCTTTAGCATCTTTAGTCACAGCAACAAAAAAGCTAAAAGAAACTACATCCTAAAAATAGACTCACAACCAATAAATAAATAAGAAATCCAACTTATCTTGGTGTAAAATTAGACCAAAGACTGTCTCTAAAACACTTTATGTCAGATTTAAAAGAAAAAGCATCACAAAAATTAAACATAATAAAACACCTATCATGAACATCCTGGGGAGCAGAAAAGAAAACCTTAAGACAGTTTTACACTGGACACATCAGATCTGTAATGGATAACTGTCTTTCCATACAAGTAGCTGCCAACAAAACACAGCCTTATGTGGAGGTACCCATTAGAACTATTCCCACAGCAGCCTGTGAAAAAGACTCCATATTGAACCTGTTAAGGCGCAACAGAGCAGCATTAGTAGCTATTGAGAGATACAGAAGGTTAGAAGACGATCATACTAATAAACTACTAACACAGAGTAATTGTAAAAACAACCAAAATAAGCAAAGAAATCTGATCCAACTTACTGATGAGCTAGCCCTAAAACACCACCTACCCAATCAAAGAGAAAAAATTACCAGATTTTGAAACATAATGCCCAGACCAAACTACAAACAACCAACCATTAAAACACATTTACTTAATAACACCTTAACAAAAAAATCAAATCCATTGGATCTCAAAGTAGGCAAGATTGAAACAATTGAAAGCTATCCAAAAACAGATATTTATATATATACAGACAGATCAGCTTTTAAAGCCACCATCATTTAAATATAAAACTTCTTATATACTTTACTATACTCCTAATATACTTTTTAAAGAACTGTTTTGTTAGATGTTTTCAGCATAGATTTTATCCATAAAGGATTTGAACATATGGAAGTTTGGTACTATATGAAACTAAGATTGAATTTGTGACTTGTTATGAATTTAATGTATGTTGTTTCTATTCCTTCAACAGTGCTAGAATATGTCCAGTGCCTGTGATCCTCTGAGTTGAAGGAGAATGTGCTCCATAATACCTACCAGTACCTCGCTGATAGCTGGAAGTTCATGAATATTTTGTTGTGTTTGATTTGATGAAGACTTGAGCATTATTTCTATAATTTGAAAAAATCTATTATGGATTGTTTATAATAATAAAAAATTGAAGATAATAATGTTCTTACTAATGTTTATATTTTGGCAAAGTTAGTTGACAATAATTTTAAACATTTTTTGTTCATTTAATAAATAGTTATCCAACTTGCAAAAATTGTATACTCAATTATTAAACATTTGTTTTTTTTAAACTATAAATAAGCTAAATCAAGTTAACTAGCACATTAAAAAGATTTTTAAAAAGCAATACTGTATGCTTTAACTAAAATGAGACTTAAAGCTTCTTGACTTATTAAAATAGAAAGCACAACATTACTTCAACATTCACTTGTCAATAAATGATAGCATTTTTCAATTTTTAGTTACATATTCAGACTATTCAATTTTATTATTTAAATTATAGCAACTTTCTCTTTCAGTCAAGCTTAAGATACATTCCTGTAAAAAGTCTAGAATAATAAGTTAATGTCTAGGTAGTATTGATCAGACACTTAAAAGTTTAATCATCTAGATCTATACTTCAAAATAAAAATATTTGTATGGTTTTCATTTGTTTGCAAATCTAATATGTATTAATATAATTATCATTTTTTAATGACACATTAAATACTGAAAATGATCATTTCATTTTCTGATGTATTATCATTTTATGCATAGGATTAAGTACCATGTAACATGTTTAAGGTGATTTCTTTTACCTATTATTTTACAATGACAAGTAAAAGTGATACATTTGTTTTTAAAAATTACAATACACAATGTTATTGGAGAAAGTAAAAAAAGCTCACTTTAATTTGAAAGTTAGTGACAATCAAATCAGGTTTTTGGAAGTAGAATGCACCTTTAGTTTAGTTTAAAAAAACAAAAAAGAAACTTGCATTATTAAAATTTTTTGTTGTAAATAAAATTTATCTTGAGTGACTTGAATAGAAAGTAATAGAAATATCAAATTCACTTAGCAATATTCTCACACTAAGCACAAGTGGTTTTTACTAGTGAAAATTGTCTGTCCAAATAAATATTGAAACTACTGTCAGTTCTTCCTCTAAGACTTAAAGGTATTATCTATCAAGAGCAGGGTAAAACAAGGATGGGTTTTGGCCATCAACACTATTAGAAATTGTTTCGTCTGTACTCTCATTGCGCCTTTAAAAACCAGGAAGATGCAGTAGATGTCCACAGTAGATCGGATGAAAGGCTTCTTAAACTGGCTTGACCAAAACGAGGAGACGACATATCCTGATTAAGGAACTGATGTTTGACGACGATGCGGCTCTCACTACCGGCTAGTCGACAGCTGCATGTCAATAGTTTAGTCTTACAATAACTCTAGCCAAGACCGAAAAAAAGGCATAAAAAGTCCAAATCATCACACTCCATTTGAGTGAGGGTTTGAGAGGCTCAAATCCTCTGCAAAAGCCCTGGACAGAAACCCTGATGTATTGCTCATTGCATACAATTCACCTTACAGGTCGATAACTTTTGGTTTCCATCCTTGTTTTAACCTATTGAGATGGAGATCAGCAAGACTGAGGCCAGTCAAACAGCATATGAGGCAATGTGAATCGAAAATTGGCCATATCTGTGACAAATATGAGGCAACAGGACAGTGGCCTGTCCTGCAATGTGTTACAGCTTAAATTGTCTTAAAACGTCACAAAATGTACTGACATGTGTGATTCATCCTTTTTCTATTTTATTATTAAAAAGCCGCATATAACCAAGGTGCTGTCTTCTATGTCAGCTAAGGCAAGTTAGCGCCAAAACTGGTCTTTAAAGCATTTCCATTGTCACCTCTGTTAAGCTCACCAAAAAATACTTCTTTTGGCATACGACCATACGTTCATTCACCATACTAGATATGTGTAAATTGTCAAATGTGATTTTGAAAAAGTAATCCAAACTGGCATCATGATTCAATCAATGTCGTAATCAAGAAAATACACGAAAATACAGGCTAGTCTAGTTAGTCTTTATTGGCTAAGAAAATAACTTATAAAGCTTTACAGTTACAGATCTATGTCACAAATTGATTTGTGCACACTTTCATCTGTAACATCTTATATAACAATTAAGTTTCCATTCATGATTTGCTGTAAAAGTGGTGATACAAATCTTCGGGAATGTTTTTTTAAATTGTAAACAAATCTACCGGAAGTACTCTACCCTTATAACTAAGGACGCCTCGGTGAACGGAACTTATGCTTAGTTACCTTAGTGTTGGCAGTCCATGTAATATATAGTCTATGGTTTCTATTTACTAGAAAGTCTCTGTATAGTGACATGGGTCCTCTAACAGGTGAGCCATAGAGCATCTCGAATGGTGAGAAGCCCGTTGTTGTGTGTGGTACTTCTCTGTAGGCGAACAATATGGGGTTGATCAGCTTGTCCCAATTTGTTGGGTTGTCTTGTGCTACTTTGTTCAGCATTGTTTTCAGAGTTGAGTTCCAACGTTCGCACATTCCATTCGTTTGTGGATGGAAACGGGCCGCAAATTGTTGTTTAATATTCAGAGTTTTGCAAAACTGTGCGAATTCATTCGATTTGAACTGGGTGCCTTGATCGCTCAGTATTATCCGAGGGTAACCTGTTCTTGCAAATATTGCTGTTAGTGCGTCTCCCACATCTTCAGAAGAAATTCTTTTCAATGGTATTGCTTCTGGGAACCGTGTGCACATATCTACAACAGTCAATATGTAGCGATGGCCTCTTCCGGATATTACTGGCATTGGTCCAATAATATCTACAGCTATCTTTTCAAATGGCATTTCACTTAAGTCTGTTGTCTGTATTGGGGCTTGCATATAAGTTCCTTTTGCTCCATGTATTTGGCAAATATGGCAAGATTTTATATAGGCCTTTACTTCTTGCGTAATTCTAGGCCAAAAAAATTCATTCAAGATTCTATTCAATGTTCTCTTTATTCCCATGTGTCCGGCAAACGGGGTGTCATGTGCAAGCTTCAATATTGTTTCTCTATATTTCTTTGGAACTAGCAATTGTTGTGTCTTGCCTGCTTTCAGATGAATTTCTCTTACATAGACACCATCTTCACCTATCTTGATTAACCCTCGTCTTGGTGCAACCTCACTATCTATGAGTTTTATTAGATCTGGATCATTTTTCTGTTCATGGACAAATTGTTCTGCTTTAATCTGTAGTGGATCTTGATTTTCTGTTGAGATTTCATTCGTTTCGTTTACTGAATTATGGCTTCTCATATCGCTATTTTCTGTTTCTGCATTTTCATTTTCATCGTTATAAGGAACTTGTATATTATCGTTTGTATTTAGCACTTCTTCTGCTTTCTTCTGAGCTCTTGTAGTAACCATTGAACACTTCTGTGTGTATTTTTCTTTCCATTTATTCAATTCTTCTACAGTGCAAGGTTTAGAGCCTTCGATACAGCCAACGATAAGACCAATGTTGTCAGGCTTATTATCTATTACCAAGGCCTCATGCCAACCACTGATGAACGGTGTGTGTATGTTGATATGTGCTACCAGGTGTGTAGTTACTTGGCCAGTGTAACTAACACAGTCTTGTCTTCTTCCTGTGTACTGTTGTGAGTTGACATATTCCTTTGCGACTAGAATTGCGGTTGCTCCTGTATCGTACAGTACGTTGGTCATCTGTTCTCCCACGAAGCTTGGGTATACCTGCAGTTTATCAGCGTGTTTGGCAGCAAAAGCTCGGTCTCTTGGTCTATTGTTCCCAACTTTATTGCGTCGGTTGTAGAAGCAAGTCTCTGTAGTGTGGTTTGTTCTACCACATATTTCACATTGGAAACGAACTCTTTGCTGATTTCGTCTGTATTCCTGTTCCTTGTAGCTATATGTTGGGCTCCTTTCTCCATCTTTCTCTCTTCTTTCCGAATATGTTGGGCTTTGATAACTATAGGTTGGGCTCATTTCCTTATCTTTCTCTCTTCTTTCCGTATATGTTGGGCTTCGGTTAGCGTTCTCTCTTCTATATAGAGGGCTTGGTGTCCGCATTCTAACGGTGTTTCTCACCATAAAAGCGGATGCCGCGGTTGGGTTCTCTCTAGCTAACACTTCTCTTGGGTGTGCAGCCTTATACTGTCTTATTAGTGCTATGAGGCTGCTGATGGTCTTTGGCTCTCGCTCCGTTACGTATGTTTTCACATTGTTATTGTAAGCTTCCATCACAGCGTCCATTATGATGTGTTCTCTGAGGGTTTCATATTTGTGATCCACTTTTGATAGGTCTACCCATCGATCGAAGTAAATTGACATGTTGGTGACGAATATTTGTGGATCGTCGTTCGCTAGAGGTGTCGACTCTTTCAATTTCCTTCTGTATTCGTAACTTGTGGAGCCAAATTGTCTTAGTAAAGCCTCTTTCACGGCCACGTAGTCTTTTCTTTCCTCTTCTCGCATTTGTATGCAGATATTCATGGCTCTCCCTTTCAATCGCCCCATGAGGCTTCTTGCCCATTCTGACTGAGGGAGGTTGCAGGCTGTTGCTATGTCCTCAAACCTCAGTAGGTATGAGTCAATGCACTCGTTCTGGCTTTCGTCGAATGGAGACATTCTGTCTAGTTGTTTGTATTTGTCAAAGTGTTCTTTTTTTTCATTTTGTTGTTCTTTGTCTTTCTTTTCTTTAAGTTCTAGTTCTAGTTGTAAGATTTCCTTCTTTCTACGATCTTCTTCTTTCTTTCTAGTTTCTTCCCTATTTAGCCTCCTCTCTTCTCTTTCTTCCTCTTGTGTTATTTTTAGTGTAATGAACTTTTCAAGTTCTTCTCCTTGCAGGCCATTTTCCTTGCCCGCTTGTCTAAATATTTGGTACATCGACATTTTCACTTACTTGTGTTTCGTCGTATCTCGTCGGGGTTGCGCCAGTTGTGAGGAAACAAGTTATTCATTAATATAACAATTTATTCAATAGAACGTATGTACATAGTTATTATTATACACAGCAACTCTCTTGTTACAACACACTCTACTCGGTTGTTTTCCTCTCTCTCCTTATCACATACACGTCACTTCCCCAAGTCCCCTAACTTCCAGTTCTCCAACACTTGACCGTGTGTCACGGTTGCCCACACATAGTAACCGTGTCACAACAGTAGAGATGGCTTAAAGTCTTCCAGGTTAGGTTTTGGAGGTCGACAGTCATTGAGTTATTGAATTAAAAATCAGATTTGAACCTCTACAGTGTGGTTCAGACAGTGGCGTAGCTAGAGTGTGGGGGAGGAGGGGTGATAATTAGAAAGTCCTTCCGGGCCCACACATTAGGGGGGCCCCAAATGAGATTTTTTTACATTAAATATTAAATATTTCCACAAAAAAGTATCAAGACCCCGTGCCCCCAAATGATGGCCAATTCCTAGCTTCGCCCTTGGGTTTAGATGATATCATGTCCAAAGTTCAAGTGTTTTAATGAAAAAGTAGCATTTAAGCTAAGCTAATAGTTTGATCTTATCTTTTCTTATCTTATCTTTCAGATTACTAACACTCCATTGAAAAAGAAGATAATTAGAGCCTATCCGCGTGTGAAACTAGTCATGCATGCTAATTAGAAACTCATACTCTACTAGTTCATTATTTTCCTGGTTGATTCAGGCAACTCATTTAATACACAGATATAATTAGAGACGACGAATCACTTTGGTGAATTTGTCCTAGCATAAGGAATAAAAAATGTGCCTTTATCTTTGTGGCGTTCGAATATTTTATTAGATTTCGTTTTTATATTAGTAAGTTAATTATTTGCATTTAATTCTTCCATTATATTAGGGACTCAAATATAGGAACTAGCACAGAGGAACGAGTTGTGAAAAGCTGGTCTTGAGGGACGCATCTTAAGGAACAGGTTTTGAGGAATGGATCTAAAAAAAACGTTTTGAGGAACGCATCTAAAAATAACATGTTTTGAGGAACAAAAGGAAGTTAACTATTAAGATAATATAAGATAATTTTGATTGTTCCGATCAAATGGAAATTCAGTTTGACTACAATTGACAACCTCAACGTAACTACTGTACAAAAACAATATCGATGAAAAATTCGAACAACATTCACACACGAAAACACATACACACTCATAACAGGTGCTTTATAAGTTAGACTTTTATGAAACAGCTGATCTTGTAACACTCTGACCGAAAGGGAGACGAAGGAGCTTGTAAGCCTTTCTATTTTAGTCCTAATGGAAAGGAGGCGACCACTTCGTTCAGATCTTATGTAACAGTGGTTTAATGGGTGAAGGTTATCTTTCGATTACATTTCGATTTCAGCCATGAAGTCTTGTTTTATTGGCTATTGGTATAAATTCCGAGAAAAAAATGATTCCTGGGAACCAGTCTCATAGGTTATGACAACAATATGAATCTAAAATTTTACAAATACATTTGTTTAAAGTCTTCTATTCAGCTTGTAAATTTATCAGATCAAAGAACGTGGGTAAAATATACTTAGGCACTGATCTCAAAAACGGCTCTAACAATTTTCCTAGAAATGTAACAGTTAATGTATATAGGTAAGTAAAGAAGCGTGGTCGAGAGGCTAAGTGCGGCTTGAGCTTGGCTTGCTTGGCTACCTAGAAGGGGATCGAGGTTCGACACCCGACTCGGGCAGAGTTGTGTTTACTGAGCGCCCAAAGGCAGCACGGGAAACTAACTCCTAGATACCCCCTCCCCCCCACTGGTCCACAAATGAGATTGGACCAAAGCACTCTGAGCATGCTATCAGCATGAAAGTAGCGCTATATAAAAGCTATAATAAAGAATTGTTAGCTCATTGGCCACAATAGGGGAACATAAATACGTGTAAATCTGGCTTCAGAACTAGAGCCAACATCGGTTTCGAAAGGACTATCCTGTTCCTGAAAGGTCTAGCAGGTTCGGAAATTTCCGATTGTAAGATATTAATTATTCAAACTTTACCAAATTAGTGTCCAGGGGGAGACGGAGAGGATAGTAGTGTTAAATACAGTAACACAGATTTTATATGGCAGTATGGTTATCGACATTAACGCATTTGTACGGCAGATTTATGGCATAATTATGTAATATCTACTGTCTTTTATGTTATTAAGTTCTTTCAGGTAACAGTCTTATGGTGTAGTGTTTTCAGAGCGTGGGTAGAGTGAATCGTTTTACTATCGATCAATCTATCAGTCAATCT
>JADKLZ010063537.1:0-12912 GCA_021533235.1 Biomphalaria straminea | reverse complement strand
TAATACTTTTATTCTTGGACAATACGTCACTAGTTTATGTATCGATTTCAAATTTTTCCTATTTTCATCTTAAAACAAATTTATGTGAAATGACTTGTTTTTCTCAAAACTATCGATAATATGTTGTTCAGGATTATAAAATACTAAAGTAATTAACATGACACGATTATTAATGTTCTATTTTTGTGAAAATCTTACATTTATAAGATTTTAAGAGCAAAATAATTGCTCAATTCGTTGTATGAAGGTGTTATTGTCTTTTATAAAAATAACTAGTTGACCGGCGGCATAGCATACGCCGCTATTTACCAGGGCCGGCGACCGCAGTGGGGCCCGCATTTCATAGGACACGCAATTTTATAGGACCCGCTCTAATTTAAAGTGTAAAAATTATTAAATTAAGCCATTTTATTACTTACAACAGATTCCCCGCGCCATCCTGTCGATTTAACATCCCTATAATTATTTGTCTGTTAAGCTATTGCTTTAAAAGAAATCAAACACAAATATAGTCATTTATAACGCTGTTAACCATCAAGCTGTAAGGGAAATAAGTCTTTGGCATATGGTTGAACACAATCTGCAATTACAAACACAATAGCATATTGGTATCGCACTTTCTTTGGACCCGTGCTAATTTTTAGGTGTATAAATTATTAAATTGAACCATTTTATAAAACAACAGATTTCCCGCGGCCCCTTGATTGACCAGGAGCCCCCTGGAAATCTCCTGAAATGTTATTAAATGCTATGCCGCCGGTCGAAAAAGTCCTGGAAATTTCCGGACATTATTAAAATCTTTTTAAAGTAAAAAAAAAAAATACTATGCTATTTTGTGAATGAAAATCGTGCGGATTTGGATAGACTATTTATTTCCCATTCGATTCACACCATGTTGCGCCATGGGATCTTCCCATTTGCTTGTTATAAGTAAAAATGCGTGAATTCATGAATGAAAAATACTATGAATGTAGATTTAAAAAATGGCTAATTGACCTTAATTTACGCGATATTAAGAATATAGCTGCACTCATGCAACAATGCTTAAGAAAAACAAATTTGAATGTTAATTTGATTAAATGGACTATAATTAGTATGTTCATGTGCTAAAGCATAAAACTATAATTGCGAAGAGAAGTTCTATAATCTTCTTAGAGTTGAACTCGAGTTTTAGATCTAGATCTAGATCTAGGAACAGATTTTAGATGTATAAATTATTAAATTAAACCATTTTATAACATATAACAGATTTCCCGCTGCCTCTTGATTTACCAGGAGCCCCTGCGATATCTCCTGAAATGTTATTAAATATAGACCTACGAAAAAGTCCTGGAAATCTCCAGAAATTATTGAAATCTTTTGTAATTTAGTAGTAGATATATATATACATGTGTTTTCACGAAGTTACTTCCTTTTCCCGGTCTATTGATTTCTTTATGTCTTTGCTATTTTGTGAATGAAATAGTGCGGTGCGGATTGGGTCCATGCACACCGTGGTGCGTGCGCCATGGGATCTTGCCTATTTACTTGTTGTTGTTGTTGTTGCATTGTGTTTTTGTTGCCGGTCTGACCTAATTCTTTTGAGAAATATAATATAGATGTTACAGACGAGAGCAAATTCTAATTATCTTCTATTTCTACTATATTTATAATTTAGATCTATATTCTAGTAGCAGATCTATACTGATTCTATACCTACAATAGTACGTATATGATTCGAATTCGACTTCAATATTTATTATTATATGCATTTCATATTCTAACAACATTTTATAGATCTATGACTATTATGACAGTGCCAATGGCATTGGAGATCAGTTTTTCAAAGCAACTATAATTAATGGACTTCATCTAAAACAAGTTCATTCATATATTTACCTGCGATGTTTTTTAAATGAGGTCATAGGAAACAGAGCACCAGTAACGGGACATCACAATATGTTACCTGTTACCTATCCCTTAGTCTGGTTAGATCATTGGGGCACCAAGCAAGACTTGTAGACCGTCTTTCTCCATTCCTCTCTACTTTTTGCCCTGTTTAGAACCTCTTTCAATGGTAGGCCCGTCCATTCTTTTATGTTGTCTTCCCAACGCTTTCTCTGTCTGCCTCTTCTTCTTTTTCCTGTACTGTTCCCTGGAGGAAGGTCTTTGCGAGTCCCAAAGATCTTGTTATATGGCCATATATTTTGAGCTTGCGTTTTTTTTCACAGTAGTTAGCAGGTCATCATGGGGGCCGATCGCTGCAGTAACCCTGTCTCTAATCTCTTGGTTTGTGATGCCTAGGATCCTTCTGTAGCATCTCAATTCCATTGCTAGGATCCTCCTCTCTAACTCTGCAGTCAGCGTCCAAGACTCACAAGCAAGCCGAGGGCTAAGCCTTTGTCTTTCCATATTAACTTTAGAAAGGGCTGCTGTGTACTGCGCTATTCGGACCAGTAGTTCGGGTTTTGTTCCGTCATCCGAGACAATAGCTCCGAGGAATTTGAAGTTGCTAACGCTAGCTAGCTTTTCACCTCCAATACTGATGGCCCTTGTAAAGCCCTGTTGGCTATTGGTCTTAATTTTGTTTTTTTTTCTGCATTTATTTGCATGCCATATGCTGCGGAAGTCTTGTCAATGCGCGTCACTAGGTCGGCTAGTTCGTCTTCTGTCCCTGCTAGGCCATCAAGGTCATCTGCGAAGCGCAAGTTTGTAATTTTTCTTCCTCCAATGCTTATACCTGAGACTATTATTAGTTTAGATACGAAAGAGCGTAAAAATTTCACACCGATGGATTACAGTGTATGAAATAGATTGACTTTCATACAGATTTAGGCCTATACAGATTGGATAACATATGTTACATTGACAATAAGATACAACAGAATAGCTTTAGTCATCATATCTTGATACTTTTTTAGACGCATAAATAAATCTAAAAATAGTTTTCTTAGAAATGTTCAACCAGCGTTCGTATGTGTGTGTGTTTTTTTTCAAGAAGAAAAAATTACCAGTCGTGCATCTATTTAGAGCTGGACAAAGCGCAGTTTACTTTGTTTAGGGAGCCACAGCTAAGGAGAATGAATTCCGGTAAGTTTTTTTTTAAATTATTTATTCCCTAATATGTCCAAATATTATGTAGATCCAAATCTATATAATTCGATGTATACGATTCAAAGTTACTTGTTATAATGGTTATAATGTTATAATGGTCTAAAGGATGTCATAATAAGAACACAGGGGCTTAACTTGAATTTTTTTTTATCCTTTGGGGGCCGGGGGTTTGACTTCTTTGGGGGCCCCTGCATTTTGCGTAGTATATAATATGTAATGTAAAAAAAAACACTCATTTAGGCCCCCCCCTCAAGTGGGGCTCTGGGGGATTTTCGAATCCCCCCCTATTACGTCACTGTTCGAACATAAAAAAAAAATTAATTAAACTGGGTCGTTATAGATTGGCGTAATAAAAACAATAACACTTTGTGGATGTAAATAGTGGCAGAACAATATTTTTTACATGTTGAGGCAGTGAGGCGCTGTGTTAATTGGAAATGGAGGAGACGTTATACTTATTTAGAGGGCTCCGTTGGAGTCACCCTTTGAATTTAATGAGTCACGGGGACAGCTGTGGGCAAATCGATTTTCTGCATCCTGAGCTGCAAAAATGCCTACGAAAAGTACTGCACTGAGCATATGTATATATCCATCACTGGCGGATCTGGAGGGGGGGGATTGGTGGGGGCGATTATCCCCACCCCCACTAACTCGACCTTTGCAGAATTTTTTGACACTAATCACCCAATCTGTGTACAAATTATCAATTTTTCTTAAGAATATATACATAAAAAAATCTTGGCAACGCCCGTGATCGACAATGAATAATTGTTCAACAATTCAGTACTGGTCTACTTTTAATTTACTGTCTAGTTAAATTCGATCAAAAAATAAACATGCGTTTTTAAAACAAGAAATACAAGAAATATCGAGGAATAAAAAAATAACAATGCAAACGCTTCTATTTCAGATACTCAACATAAAGATAAACTTAACTCAAAAACTATTTTAATAGGTAAAGCTGGGAATGGAAAAAGTGCAACAGGGAACATTCTTCTTGGTGAATACCGTTTCGAGGAAGGTGCTAACACGATGTCGGAAACGACAACAGTTAATTACACCGTGAAACAAGCAAATGAAAGCAAGGCATGGACAGTATTTGATACGCCTGGACTTGTTAGTATTGAACCAGGAATATCTGAAGATCTCGATGTAAAAAGAAGTATAAACAATATGGATACTTTGATGGAAAAGTGTAAGAACCATAATTATAATATACAAATTTTCTTGATTGTATTAAATTCAACGGACCGCTTTACCGCTGAGGATCAAAAAACTATCAGCAGGCTTAAAACAATATTTGGCAATGAGATCTTTAAAAAATATTCAATCATAGTTTTTACACGTGGAGAAATATTTGAAACAGATTTCAAGGAATGGATTTCTTTTCAGGAAGGTGGCTTTAAAAACCTTTTAAAAGACTGTGAAAACCGAGTTGTCCATATATCCAACTTAAAAGATAAAAGAGAGGAATCTAGAAAGAAACTTGTTCAGACTATCGAAGAACTGCAAAAGAAATTAAATAATACATATTACAAATATGATACTTACAAGAGTCTTCAGTCACAACGCGATCACCTTATTGTGAGCTCTGAACTGCCAACACTTAAAACAGATTATGATAAGCAAGTTACAAGCATAAAAAAAATGATAACTCATATAGAAAGCCAAAATGACCGAGATCATGTGCTTCAAAAAATAGCTGTTCTAGAATATATTATAAAGGAAAAGGACAGAGGTACTGGACTGTTAAAATCATATCTGAAAGAATAGGGTTTGTTGCTGCTATTTCGTTTCGTATCGTTTTTCAAAACTATTGGGCCGGAAGTGGCTTTTTTTCCTATATAACTTTGCATTTTTCAGTTCTCTTTATAAATTAAACTGACATTATTATGATATAATAATAAGTGTGCCTGATAGAGAAAAACATTATGCACAAAAATACGGGTGATTGAGATCAAACCAGATAGAGGCTATAAAAAGAAAAAGAGTTAAAAATAGCGCGGGAAAGTGCACATTTACAGTACTTTATTTGATGAGTATTTTACCCAAGATCTGTGTTGTTTTTTTAGTACTAGCTTATTTCAAGTACCCGGCATTTTTCGATACACAAATTCATGAAGAGAAAATTTTTTTTTTTTAATGATTTTAAACTTTAAATGATTTTATTCCTTGTAACTTCTTGTGTGAGTAAAGAGGCCAATCCTTTGTTTTTTCACCATTAATTCTACTTGGCATCTGCAATCGAGGACTTTCTTTTAAAGGTTACTTTTCTTGTGGATCTATCCAGTGCCACTTTTTCCCAGCTGTTAGTGCCGACTTTGAAGAGCTTTATGTCGCGTTTGCATACACCAGTGTACCTTAGAAGTGGAAGACAAGCGGATCTCCTGCCTTCTGTTAAATCACCATAGGAATGTCTGTTACGGTCATGAGATCTTTATTCAAAAGAAGCATCTTCCAAGATCACTTGCACTGTAGCATATGATACCTTTTACTCAAGCTACCTTCAAAGATCTTCTTTGACTGTGACAACCCCTCATCATCATCATTTCTTTGGGTTCCTCATAGAACATATGACCTCAACAAAAACACGTCACTCTCCACAGTCTATTGCTAGTTGTTTTGTTTTTTTATGGTTTCCCAGCTCTTTTCGATCTTCTCGTCTTTCTCTAGTATACTGCGTCGCCTGGATTCTGATTAAATCTACATCTACGTAATAAAAAAACACACCTGGAAGAAGTATTTCATTAATATTTTTAATGGCTAAAACGTGACTACTCAGAATTCAGAGGCACATCCCTGTGGGCGCCCATAATTGCCTCTTCCATAAAACTTTGTATTTAAAAAATAAATATATCCAATGCTTGAGGTCCTGCTTGTATACTTAGGCCCTATATAAATCGATCCGGTATCAATGTATTAAGTAGCAATAACCCCGCAAAAAAATGTAATGAAAGAAGATTGAGTTATACATATATTTTTGTGATGGTACGCACCGGTACTTGTACCGGCATTTTTTTTCAATGTCGGGAAAAATTATTACTTTTATAGTATTTCAACGTTAATTGTTAATTTATTAGTAGTTGAAAGTTAGCAATCTATCATGAGTACCGGCACCTATTTTTTTTTAGTACAAAAAAAAAAAGAATTTTATATATGAATACAGTTTACTTTCAGCCGACATTCTCTCTGTGGCATTTTACGTCTCGTGAGACAATGTTTTCCCTTTGCGACTTCTTGTGTGGCTAAAGAGGCCAATCCTTGATACACAGCTGCGGTTGCAGGTTGCCGAACTTCTGGCAAGCAGCAGATAGTTTGTAAACCAGGGTCTGGAGCTGAATATCAGAGTCAGCTACAATCTGCATCATCAGCATACAAGAGTTCCCTAATAAGTATCCTCCTAACCTTGGTTTTTGCCCGCCGACATTATTAACCGTATTACTAACAACATCTGTATGTGAAAGTCTCAATCATCTCGAGTCTTAGACAGTCATTATTTTAGACTAGATTTAAGTTAAGTCTAGACCTAGATCTAGTAGGCCTATTACTATAAAAAAAAACAGTCATTAGAAATCATTAGCATTTTTTTATTAGGTCTAGGCATTGAAAAGTAAATTTATTATAAACTATAATAGATCTAAGTCTAAGTACTAACTTATTAAATAAGAAGAAATATTATAATGAATATTGTATAGATCTAGATTGACTAAATTATAGATAGATCTATAGATCTAGTTAAGTACATTAAGTTAAGAATTGATTATGGTAAATGTATTACGGTAGCCTAAATTATTAGATCTATGTCCTATGTCTATATATAATAATCTAATAATTAATCAACTTTAGTATTTATTAATATCTATACTTTATTCTAATAAAAAATGACTATTGGAATAGCATAAGATAGAATCTATACTATTACTAGATCTATTCAAGTTTTATAGGGCCTATATGAATCTAGACTGGAATTAGATCATAGATCTAAATATAGGACTTTACTAACAGAGAAATGATATGTACAATTGCACAAGAAAAGAAACTGGGTTTTTCTAAACTCTAATACTTGGTATGCAATAGTAAAACAGTAACCACTAAATAAATCGAAACTCGAAATCAAAAACGTAAATTTATTGTAATATATATAGGTCTGTGGTTGAATTTTATATAGAAGATATATAGAAGAAATGACTTTTGTAATTTCCTTTACAGAAAAATTGGGCTATTCGCGTCTGACACATATATGTTCAGCAACAAACCCTATTGAGTAAAGAAAAGGACACGGTATCACAGATGAAATTTTCTTCGTGTAATATTTTTTAGATAAGTAAATGTACGAAAAAACAGGATTACAAAGACATTCTGTGTGGACACACAAACTCAAAATTGGCCCCCGAAGTGGTCCACCTTGAGACAGATGGATAGATCTAGACATTGATAGAAGATAGAACATATTAGGCTCTAAAAATTAGTTTTAAAAAAATTATCCAAAAACAAGATTACAAAAAGAGTTTGTGTAATACACAAACTCAGAGGCGGCCCCCGTCGGAGTCGGATCCCTGTCAGATCCGCCTATTCGCAAGATGTTTCGGATGTTCCTTCTAAGTCCCTGGCTCAATTCCTGTATGCTCCCATCCTTAAACTATCGCAATATTTCTGAAAGAACAGTAAAGGTTAAATCATATTTTCAAAAGCCTTTAGTGTTTTTTTCTAACCGTGACGGACAGACCAACCAACAGACAAAACGCACAAAAATATGCTTGTTTCATTCTAATGGGGGAACTAAACAATTTTTTTTTAAAATCTGATTTTTTAAAAAAATTAAGAAATTAGTTTAGAATCATGTCATTTCCGGACTTTACGCTAGTACACGAAAGCCGCTGCTAAAAGTTCATTTAAAAAAATGTGCGTGATATCTATATACCTTTAACATTTCTTATAGTAACATTTCCTCCTTTACATTTACGTAATTGTTTTAGAATTGATGTTTTGTTATTTAAAAATCGCTTGCATAATTAATTTTATAAATTAAACGGTTTGCTTTTAGAAAACTAAAAGTAGCCGTTGCACCTAAACTTTTCAAGCTGCATTTGATGGTGAAATAATATTTTTCGTATCTCTTCTAGTTTTGGCGCTCTGAGTCTGACAGACATTTTGCACAAACCTAATAGCGGCTTTTCCACTTACGGGGCCGCTAAAAAAGGATGTGACTAACAATTAATGTAGAACTATTTATTAACAATAATGCCATTAATCAATGTTTCCGCTGGATTTCGAACCCAGTTCCTTCAGCGTATAAGGCAGATGTGATAACCACTTCACTACGAAACACATAAAAACAAGATTACAAAAAGAGTTTGTGTGATACACAAACTCAGAGGCGGCCCCCGTCGGAGTCGGATCCCTGTCAGATCCACCTATTCGCTATATGTTTCGGATGTTCCTTCAAAGTTGAAAATAATTAACTTCTCGCTGGACGACGGAGGATGGCGAGAAGGGTATAAACCTGCCTTATCTTGATGTTTCCGCACTAGGCTGTAGTTCGGATTTATCGTTGATCCCTGGCTCAATTACTGCATGCTCCCATCCCCTCCTGTGGAAGGTTTGAAATAGGAAGTAAACTATCTTTAACTCTGAAGAAACAATCGAAACATGTAAAACAAACAGACACATAACCCGGGAGCGTCGAAATAATCAATTCAGCATGCTAACTGGTTCCAAACTAATAGCCTGATATATACAATATGTCACACGAGCGATTTTAAATAATCTTTCAGCATTGATCTGTAGAGATGTAGATGTACATAAACTAAACTTCTGATTTAGCACTCTTAATATATATCTTATTAATTATTATTATTAATAATTTGGATGTAATTTAGATAAAATTTAGGCAAAATTAAAATAAAACGCCCAGATAATCAATAGAATGAATGCACTATTAAATTTAAAAATAGAATATTAGTTTTAGTTTATTATAACATTTCAATGTAGATCTAGACATAAACATCCGGAACAATCTATTATAGATATTTAAAACTATCACAATATTTCTGAATGAACATTAAAGTTTAAACATTATTTTCAAAAGCCTTTAGTTTTTTTTTATCTAACCGTGACGGACAGACCAACAAACAGTTAAAACGCACAAAAATATGCTTCTTTCATTCTAAAGTTGGCAATAAAAAACATTTTTTTTCAAAAATGTGATTTTTTAAAAAAAATTAAGAAATTAGTTTAGAATCATGTCATGGCCGGGCTTTACGCTAGTACACGAAAGTCGCTGCTAATAGTTCATGTTAAAAAAAAATTATATCATAGATAAACAACAGATCTTATTTAGTGCCCCAGCGGTCAAAATATACATCTTCCGAGCTTTGATCTCTCAACGTTAGCCTTGTAAAGCCGATCTTCAAGGCAACTGCCACACCTCTTTTATGAGTTAATTACTTAGATAGTAAATACTCGTAGGTCGGAACAAAATAAAAGGCGAAATATGTTATTATATATTAGATTATTAATTGTCTTAAATTAGGTTTCATTTATATTGCATACTAATTAGGTTTTTTCTCTTTAAATACTGCTTGCATAAAATATTTTTAAAAATTAGATTTTGAGCTTTTAGAAAAAAAAAAAGTAGCTGTTGCATCAGAACTTTGAATGATCTATATTATCGTGATGTCATATTTTCATTTTCTCTTCTACTTTCTGAGCACTAAACGGGACGGACGGACAGACAGACAGACAGACAGACAGACGGACAGACAGACAGACAGACAGACAGACAGACAGACAGACGGACAGACAGGCCACACAAAACTAATAGCGTCTTTTCCCCTTTCGGGGGCCGCTAAAAATGAAAAATATATTATACTTTCAGTTCGATACCAAAGGCATGCTACTAAATAGTATCTCTATTGTGATTTGTCATACAAAATAGTAGACGTTGATGCAACCAGATGTAGACCTAGTTTTAGATCTAAATCTAGATTCAAGATCCAAGTCTAAGCCGGGATTTAGAATTGGACTAACATTCACAAGTCCAGATCTAGAAATAGATCACAGACTCTAAGTCTAAGTCAGGTCTAAGTTTATATCTTAGTCTAGATGTCTAAAGTTAGATCTAGGACTCTAAGTCTATATCTAGATATAGAATCTTGATATAGAATTTATTATATCAGTCCTGAACTCGTATAAAGATCTATGTAGTTATACATACTATTTATTGTTATTGTAACTTAGATTCATATTTCTGTCATGTGTATAGCCTAATAAGGATGTGTGAAAACTGCGCGATAAAAAGTAGTTTTTTTTTTAAACTTACAATTGAAACGAAGTTTGTAATAAAATTATTTATAAAAGCAACATTCGAATCAGTATTCTATTCCATGAGCTAGTTAATAATCTTTTTTATAAGGATCCATTGATAGTTTTTCAATCGTAACCCCGAATCTATGAATGAAGCTTGATTTATTAATGAAGATGCTTGTGAACATTTTAATAAGACTTACTTCCTGTGAACTTTTTCATTGAAAGTGTTGTAATCTTCTTGCATATGTAATTTAAAAAATTAGATGTTTCACTTTCGGAAAAGAAAAAAGTAGCCGTTGTTTCAGAACTTTGAATGATCTAAAATATCATGATTTCTGATTTTCAATTTCTCTTCTAGTTTCTGTGATATAAAGGGGCGAACGGACGGACGGAGGGAAGGACAGACGGTCAGACAGGCCACACAAAACTAATGTCGTTTTTTTCCCCTTTCGGGGGCCGCTAAAAAAGAAAAGTTTTGGATTGTCACAGTAGATTTAATGTAGTATGAAAAATAGCTTATTTTATGCTGTACTGAGCCCGTAGAGACCATCATCTGAAGTAAGTCTACAAACACTTCCATTGTACATATAATATTAAAACATTTTCCTGCCTTATCAGATGTTTAAATATATTTTCGTGCTACTTCTAATATTGGTAATTTTATGCAACACCTGATGTAAAACATTTATATGCAGCACATGATGTTAACAAACATTTTTATGCAACACGAGCACTACGATGTAACTCCTGATGTTAACAAACATTTTTATGTAACACTTAATGTTAACAAACATTTTTATGTAACACTTGATGTTAAACAAAACATTTTCATGCAAAATCTGATGTTAAACCATGGAACTATACTAAAGGAACGCTGAGTTCGAGTTTTTTTTTTACAAAGCCGTATAGAAAACAGGTTCTTTTCGCATGTCAATACGCATCCTGCAATTTTTACAAAATAAAATGATGGAGACAAAGAAGGATTTTACACCTCGAACGCGCGCGATTTACCCGTGTTGGTTAGAAAATGTTTTTTAGCTTTTTCTAAACAGGTCGATAAAAACTTAAACCATTTTCAGACAAGATGTTATGATAGATATAATTTATTAGACTCTAAGTCTATGCTTCTGTTTTGAATTCGCCGTTCGTTTAGTAAATTTTATGTTAGGTATTTTCTACTAGATCTGGGTAATTTGTTATGTGCTACTTATAAATGTAGACCTACTTATATAAAAAAAAAAAGAAAAAAAAAACGAAATCCATAGAGAATTTCATTCATATCTTTCAGTAGTTTAGGCCTAATTCATTTGCATAAGAATAGTCGACAGTAATTTATACAAAACCTAGTCCTAAATATATATATTGTTATGACATGATTAGAGTGTAGATTTATTTCGGGGATAATTAGGATAAGTTTTTCATTAGTGACGGAAGTGACGATAGGTTAGATTAAAACAAAGTAGAAACGATTTAGTCAACAAAGAGACAAGACGTTGTTTATTGGAATAAGGCTACAGAAAGACAGCGACGGTTCCCTTTTGAGTATTAAAGTTGAGTTATCGTTGAAGCAGCGTCGACTTACTATATTACTTGTTCGGCCTTCATTGGTGGTTGATTTGGGACCGTTTATCTATCAACACCGTGATCTGCACTTAACAATATATAGGCCTATTGTAAACGAAATTAATAAACGTGGTGCGATCGATAAAAAGGACCCCTTTTATTAAACAGTAAATTTTTATACATCTATAACCTAAATATAGTATTAAGAGATTTTTAAAAATCTAGATTATGAGGGAAAAAATGTAACCTATTAGATCTATTGAAAGTAGACTTATTCAATTTGTCTTATTCGCACACGGTAGCCCTATATTTAGATTAGGGACCTGCGAATCAGGAAATTTTTTTCGAATCGAATATCGAATCGAATATCAGAAAATATTCGAATTTCGAATCGAATTCGAATCGAATATTCTTGAAAAAACTTGACAACCAACAAGTGTAGAATAAAACTTGAACTTCAAAATTTTTATTATATTATGTTTATTTATACTGAAACACATTAAAATATTAGCAATAATTAAATTGCAAAGCAGGCGTTTTAAAAAAAAGTTCCCCCTTTCAGACCTTGTGGCCTATAGGGCAGATGATGTAAAGGTAATCTGATTCTGTGGCCTACGGTTAACGAGGGTGTCATGTGGCCAGCACAACGACCAACCGCCTTTACTTTTCCCCAACTAATGTCAGGTACCCGTTAGAGCTGGGTAGACTCAAGGGCGCCCGAAAATCCCGAAATAAAAATCTCAGTCTTCACCAGGATTCGAACCCGGGACCTCCAGTACGGAAGCCAAACGCTTTACCGCTCAACCACCGCGCCCTCGCGTTTTAAAAAAGTAGATCTTTATTTATTTTGGCCCAAATCAAAGTTTCAGCATTATTTTCCGAGAAATTGTGACGATGGTCAGTAATAATTTGTCCTCCTACTGAATTAACTCTTTCTTATGAACAATT
>JADKLZ010063535.1:0-17867 GCA_021533235.1 Biomphalaria straminea | reverse complement strand
CGCACAGTAAAAACTTTGGTTTGACTGTTATAATTATACAGCTTTACATCAACCAACTCTGTTAGTTTGGTAAAAAAAATATTGAAACCGATTTTTCTCCCACAAGCCATCTGGAATCAAGTTCAAACAATAATTTATTGTAAACATGAACCATTACAAAATTCACCACAGATATCATAGCTTTTATAACATGAAAAAGTCTCTATAGATAGCATATCCTTTGCGGCAAGATCTAATAATATGCATCTTAACACTAGCACAGGAACTATCTGTACTACCTATTCTGGCTTAAGTAAACCACTACAGTAGCTATACGTCGTCTGGTTAAAGAAAATGTTCCAATGTTAGGTGTTAGAGTACTGTCTATAAACTGGATCTAGAGCTTTTTTTTGCAGCGTACCCTTGTCAGTACTTTGCGCCAGCTGGCATCTGGACCGTGCGGAGGGTAATCAAATTACATTAATTTTATGTTGCCCCGGAGAACAGAAGCGTTGTGTGTGTGAGTGTGTATATTGTGTGTGTGTAAACTCTATTGAAAGTAGGACAGGAACATCCTGGAGCTATTGAATTTACTTCCGGGACACTTGAAGAGAAAAAAAAAGTCCAACAAATATAGGTACACTGTACATGAGGATATCATTGATATCTCAATTTACCTCTACATAGACATCACTTGAACAACGACGAAGAGTTTTACGATAATGTTGTAACTATAAGTATGTGGTGCGCCAGCATTTGAAAGTTCTTTATTATGGCACGCTTGCAGAAATTTTGCCAAGTACCTGAACAGACAACAAAACCTTGTAATCTATAAGACAGTTTTCTGTGGCCTATGGTTAAGGTCATGTAGCCAGCACAACGTCCGATCACCTTTACTTGTCCCTAACTAATGTCCATTAGAGCTAAGCGGACTCAGAAACGCCCAAAGATCCCGAAATTAAAAATCCCAGTCTTCATAAGGATTCGAACCCAGGACCCTGGCTTAGAATCCAAGCACTTTACCTCCCAGAGACCGCGCCACCACCGAGTATTCAACAATAATATCATAACTTAAATACTTAAACATGCAAGTCAAAAGTCAAAGGAATGAAGAAAGACAGATGTTGTGTGGTGCCCCAACATCCAACAGTCTAAGACAGGGGTTCTCAACCTGTTTGTCGCGACACCTTTGGGGTACGATTGACGATTTACAAGGGGTCGCCTAAGACCATTGAAAAAAAAAAGAATTGTTTTTGTCCATTCTTCTATTACTATGTGTGTGTGTGTGTGTGGGGGGGGTTCGTGGCAGAGTGGGGAATTGTGAAAAGGGGTCGCTGGGCCTAAAAGATTGAGAATCGCTAGTCTAAGTGATACGTGAATCTGTAGTATGGAGTCGCCTTCGTTTGGAAGCACTTTGCCGAAACTTTGTCCAGTACCCGAACAAAGAGTTAGACAATACTATATTTTTTTTTTGTATGCTGCCCACTAGCTTTTGATAGCATTTTGTAATGTCCTTCTAGTCCAAACTAAGGCCAGGTCTGTACTAATGTTTATGCATCCTTAAAGTAAGAAGACAACATTTGGAGAAATACTCGTATAAAACTCTTAACAAAGAAACAGGCGTTGATACCGGATGATTTTGTCGGAAAGGTAACATCCTATCGCGCACTCCGCTCGCCATTATCAATCTCATAGTTTCCCCTTAAAGTACCCACCTACAGTTTTATGACTAAGGAACGCGAGCGTCCCACCCATCACTCAGCTTCAGGACACTTTGCTTGCGCCGCGGCCATTAAAAAAATAAATTGTCACTCGGAAATTTACGGCACTTTGAGAACGAAGGTAACGCGTGGCCTGCGTTTAAATATGAATGCACGAAACAAAAAAAAACGAAATTTATTTTTAGAATCGTCTGCCCTTCGTTTAGTGTGTGTGTTTGTGTGAGTGTGTGTTTATTTTCCACTGTTTAAATACGTTTGACTGCAGGCTAAATTTGTTTTGATATTTATTTGTTTTGTTTTTCTTTAAGTATTCTTGTTAGGCAACTTCATTGCTTGATCCATTAAAGATGTTATTTTAACAAAGCGATTTTATACCAATTGACATTTATGTTTAAAGCCTTAACTCTTTCTCACCTAATCGTCGATACCATTGTTAATTTTGACCTCATCAAATTAAATGAATGATATTTTTTTAAACTTGACTTTGTGTTATATAAAAAGAGCATGCACTTCCCTTTAATTCTATACCAAATACAACATTTTCTGATAACAAACAACAAAGCTATTGAAGCCCAATCATTACAGGGGTAGTGAAATAGTAATGAGCAAAATCAAGAATTCGTTCAAAGCGTGGAAAAATAATTACGGAGATAAAGAGTTAAAATAGGTGCAGGATCTCACCACAGCTAACACTCCCCCACCCCGCCCCCTTGTCCCAAAAGAGTGATCATTCAGAGGGCACCTAGCAGATGTGTGTATGTGTGTGTGTATGATAGAGAGAGTTTTTGTGAGTAAAGATTGCATTTGTTAGTTAATTGTATAAATTGCTTTCTGTTAATAATGGCCACGTTGACTGTTTGTTTCGATTCTGTTTAGCGTTTAGGGTAAAATGTCGCGCACGTCGGAGTAACTGTTTATGAACAAGAGAGATGGATAGAAGGTATGAGAGTCAGATATCATCTACCCCTGATCCACAATAGAATTGGACAATTATGTAGGAATGAATCATGATATTATAGAATTTCCATTTTCTAAATTAAAGATTAAAAACTGTAATACCTCGATACCTCTTAATTGGTAATGGTTTTAACAAAACTATTCTATGACAAGGCTTTACCTAAGTAGAACTCTTTAACTCTTGAAAAGTTCTGTATCTGAGCCACTTACTACGAGTAATGTGTTAGGTCCCCTTATACTGCCAACGGCGGTTTATCCATGTGAATGAGATAGACTACTTCGTACTCCGATTCACCAATTATCCCCCTTCTTTTCGGAAGGATAATTGGTTCCTTTGTTTTTTGTTGTATTTCCCTACAACTGACGGAAGCAAATCATTTTACATTAAGTTACATAAAAAGTATGCAATGTACTCCAGTGCCTGACTTCTGAAACACTTCGGCATTCTTAGGGCCAAGGCTTAGCAGGAGACAATAATAACAATACGTATAATAATCATAAGAAGAAGACATTGAAGACATGATCAACAATTATAAACCTATAGCCCAAGATATTAACAATCGAAAGTGGAGTTGGATAGGACACACCCTACAAAAAACTACTAATATGGCAAGGCTGGCGCTTAACTGAAATCCGCAAGGGAAGAGGAAACCTGGACCAGCTTCAGGATTCTGAAATGACATGGGAGCAATAGAAGAAATAGCTTTCTAGCTTCCAGAACCGATTTCGGTGGGATGCCTGTTAGCGGCCCTATGGTCCCCTTAGAGTTCATAGAAATAAATCAAGTAAGCCAATATCGGCTGGTGCGAATATTCTATTTCTTCGCCCAGGTGTCTATGTATTATATATAGTTGTTGATATTTTTGATACATTGTTGATATCTCTATTTAATGTTAGTAATATGGTTATTTTTTTTTGCATCGTCATATAGTGGTATTATTGATATCTTGATATATTGATATTGATATTATTGATATTGTCAATTATTATCTTTTATGTTTTGTATCATGTGAGTCAAGAAAATTACTAAAATCTTACAAAAGATGTTTTTCAAAAGTAAATTGATTACCTTTGTTGAGCAAACGACAAGATTTATCTGCATTGTAATAAAGAAACATAAAATGTATTTTTTGTAACGTTCGCCCCTCATCCAACTATTAAGTAGCTGGTCATGTGATATGTGCCTCGAACTGTCATCTCAGTAGCACTGGACCTAAACCCAGTTCGACGCAATGCCGTCCTTCTGCAACGTAATGATTTTCAATTCATAAGAAGCGTCTAAACAGTTATAAATAATCTCCCTTGTTTTTGATAGCCTCCCCTTTCTGTGTTTTGACTTTTTAACTTTTTTTAAATGCTATTTTTCCGTTTCACATTAAAAAATCTACCTGTAAAACTTAAACCATTTTATTTTCATGTTGGCAATTTTTTTGTTGCACTAATCTACAAACTTTGGGTTTATCTCCAAAATGTTCTTTCATGTTTTAAAAACGATAATGTGACTGAGTCCAATGCAATAAATAGGTCGTGCAAGTAATCTATATATAGCGAACAAGAATTGTATTCTTTTCTAAATCATGTACCTGTAGACATCAAGTTTACCCCCCTCAGTCTAATTGTCTCAGTAAAACTTCACTGCACGCTGTACGCAATCTAGTCCAAATAATTCCGCGAGATCGTTTTCCAAATTTCCGTATCTATAATTAAATGACCGCCTTGCACCACATGCTAACCACATATTAACCACTCAGTTGAACCACACGGGTCTTGCACTGACTTTAACCACAAAGGTGCGCAACTGTCTTTATTCACACCAAAAAGTAAAATAAGGATAAAGTCAAGTGAACGTTTGTTGGAAAACAAATATTCATTTCCTAAGATATTAAACAAAAAATTAACCTCAAATCTCAATGTTAATAACATAATAATATCTCAAACAGAGGATACATGAAACGAATTGGTTGATATTTTTTAAAGCTTATATCAATGCACTCTGTCTGTCTGTCTGTCTGTTTGGTACAATTTTAAAACCACAGCCAATCTTGTATCAAGTTGAAATTTTGCACAATTATTACTTGCACCTGACAAACCAAGAAATATTTCTAACAGAAAATCTTTATTATTATTAGTCTAGATCTACTACAAATTGAATTACATAACCAATCCAAACTAATTGGTACTGTTACATTTAATATAAGCTTTGTTTTTAAAAGAAGTATTTTTTATTTTTTTTATCTTATTATTATTCTTATTATTAAATACCCAAAGTAAAACAAAAAAAACTAACGTAAGAATATCCTTTGAGATCGGTTATAGTCTTCTACAAATCGGATTTTCAGTCACAAACGCAAAGCAATAACCAAGGTGCAATATTTTAAAATAAACATAGAATACACTATTGAAAACCTATAACGGAAAGACCTATACCGTAAGAGTACACCTTAGGGTATTATGGAAACTGCTGTATATTTTATATCATGTAGAAACCAGAAAAAAACACGAGAAAGCTCAAGGCTGCAAAAGTTTTACGTAAGTTTAGTTAACAGCTTTAGAGCAACCCTTGAGTTTGGCTTCAAACGTGCTACATAGACTCTGGGAGCAAACAACAGATAAAGATGGCATTGCACAACCCACAGGTTTATATCTATGGACATATAACAAGTCTCTGCGTGTCCACTGGACGATAAGGCAGATAACTCCGTGTCAGATGTAAGTCCCGTCAATAGATGGACACGACTGGTTATATGCACTTTCAAAACAAACCAATTCATATTGTAGGTCAAACAATAAACCACAGTAAATACGTGACGTAGTCAAGAATTAGTATTCAACAGATGCGCTGACCTGCTTACTTATGTGTGTGTCATCACCCATTGGTTAGTAGTCACGTGACAGTCGTGTCGAGAAACGTTTTTTTTTTTAAATCAATGACTATTTTTTGAAGCTGATGACTGTTTCGTATATAAAAAAAAGTGTCCCCTTCAGACCTTGCGATCTATGGGGCAGATGATGTTAAGGTCATCTGTTTCTTTGGCCAACGATAAACGAGCACAACGACCAACCGCCTTTACTTTTCCCAACTAAAGTCAGGTACCCATTAGAGTTGGGTGGACTCGGGCGCCCTAAAAAACCCGAAATTCAAAATCTCAAGTCTTCAGCGGGATTCGAATCCAGGACCTCAGGTTCGGAAGCCGAGCGATTAACCATTCGACCACAGCGCCAACGACTGTTTCGTATGAACGATTAAATTTCCATTTGATATAAAACTTTGATGAAAAGCCTGTAGACCCAGACTTGAAAGACGGTAGGTGAAATGTATCTGAGCTTATATTGATTTATTGAACTCTTTATTGAACAGGGCCTAAAATAGTGGGTACTCAATGGCTTATGCCTAAGATAAAGATTGTAAAGACCTAAAGTCAAACTTACATTCATTTTTTTATTAAAGTTAGAAAAAATATAACCCTGTGTGGTTAGTAAACTAGTAATTCTTTTCCCAAAGATATGCATCAACTGTCAAATTTCTCCACACACCTACGCTGGATTTTTTTCACCTTATGAAGACTTTGTAATCAGAAAATAAAGTATTGTGAAAACTGTCTATAAAATTGATAAAATCGAAACACCATCCCCAAACGTGTATGCCAGTAAGACCTTATCTTGAAATAAAGAGATAAATGGGGCACTTTATGGTACCAAAACAGACCCACTTGCGGCCTCCATGATCTGCCACATCTTATGCAATATTTGGTAAATATGTGAATGACAAAAACAAACGCTGCTGCCACATCAAACGTCACTCAAGAAACTTAAATAGCTTAAAAAAATCAAGAAATCATGTAGTTATAGTTGTTTGCAATTGAGAACCACTCTATAACCTCTAATTAACATTCCTGTAAGAAATATTTTAATTAAGATAAAGTGAGACACCTAAATCTTTACAATGAATAGTCTCATAAGTTGACACCTTTTTCAGCATGCTATACTCTTATTACATTATAGTTCATGGGCATACTTAAAACACATTTGGTAGAGTACAAGAGAAACTCTCCAATGGGCTTACCTGCGCATCATAGGTATATGTCTCAAATATTGGAGATTTCCAAACATGACGGGAAAAAACTATAATTAGCTAACTTTTCGGGTGTATCCAATGTGCAAGTATTTTTATATTTTCATGTTGTTGTTGTTGTTGTTGTTGTTGTGTGTGTGTGTATCTGTCTGTCTTTCTGTATTTTTAAAGTCTTTTTAGCCGTGTAATGAATAATTCTTTTTTTCAAATTGTTGTCCAAATGGAGGTTTGTTTGTTGCCAATGCCATTACTAGCAGCATTTAGGATTTGATGCTGTTTATTGATCCCATTAGTAAACTTTATTAATAGATCTTGACTAACAATAATATATTTTTGCGAATAGAAATATCTATAGCAAGTTGTTTTTTTTGTTAAGCGCGTTTCATGCTTTTACCTTTCTCAACGTGCCATGATCCTATCACTTTCCGTGGCCTGTTGTAAATGTTACCGTGATCGCTTTTCAAATCAATAAGAAAAAAAAAAGTTGTATCGTATGGATTTTAACTTAAGGGCTCAAGACTTCTTGAAAGAACTAGTTCAACTTATACCACGTCAAGTACACTTTCTTCGTTTGCTCGTCACCAAATAAAATAATTAATTACCAGAAGTTAATCAACTAATTGGCCTTTTTTAAAAATTATTATTCTTTTGTCAGATACAACAAAAAATTATACAAAATTTAAGCTGGATCCGATATTGTGTGTAGGAGAATTAACGTGTACAAATTTTTTACCAGACAGACAGAGTGAGTTGATAAAAACTTAGTAATAAGTTTTATTATAGTTTTTATATTGAGCTACTTTCATGCTTATAGCAAGCTCAGAGCGCTTTGGTCCAATCTTATTTGCGGACCAGTGGAGGGAAGGGGTATCTAGGAGTTGATTTTCCGTGCTGCCCTTATGCGCTCAGTTAGCACAACTCTGCCAGAGTCGGGTGTCGAACCTAGAGCCCCTTTCATAGGTAGCCTAGCCAAGCGAAATTCAAGCGTAGTTAGCCTCTCGACCACGCTTCCCACAAGTTTGCAGAATCGTTCAACCAGCTCCGCCTTTCATTAAACGCTCATTAAATTGTCCTTGCGAACATAAAGTTCTATCACAAAGTCCTTGCCCTGGAGGATCACCGACTCCTCTTTTGTCTTCACCTCAATGACTGAGATACCAAATCTCCTCATATCCTTTAAGCCGATAAGAATTTCAACACATTCCGTGAATGGAGTACGCATGCGCAGTGCAAAGAGTGCCAACTCAAGCGATGACGTTCCACGACGGCGTGCAGTGAAGATACACCGAAAGTTTATAAATATGGAGATTGAATCGAGAGATATCAGGGCAGAGACGGCACGCGAGGGGGGAGAAAAAGTTCAAATAAACTCAATGTATGGGTGAAAGCGAAAATATAGCTTTAATGAAAAGTGCCGATGGTGGGCGGCGGTGGCTGAGATGTTAAGCGCTTAGCTTCCGAGCCTGGGGTCTTAGGTAGAACTCTTGGTGAAGTCAATGATTTTGAATTGCTGGAAACATGACACCTTGCTCGTTAACGTTTGGCCAAAGAAACCGAAATGCTTAATATAATCTGCCCTATAGATCGCAAGGTCTGAAAGAAGAACTTTTGTTTTTTGAAAAGTGCCAGTAATCTATATTTTCAAGTTACATTGCAAGGCAAAGGAGGAGGTCGTTTGATTTTGAGTGTTGGAGAGGGTGGGGTGCGATTACACCTAACATTTCTTACTTCGGATCCGCCAATGCATGTTTCACTTCCATGACTCGAGACCTAATCCAATATATATATATATATATAAAGCGCAGATTCAATTTGCATAATGGAATTAGCTGGCAAGAAGATATGCTTCTAGAATCTAGATGTATGTCCTGATATATGCTTGTTTCACCATTAAATCTAAGAACACCTCGGGACAATCATTTAAACAGCTCAATATTTACGGTGTGCTGTTTATGCACCATTAGTGTCTAGCTTACGAGAGGACCTTGAGCTGACTTGTATCAGCAGTGTAAATAGGAGATTACTTCCCAGAAGTATCAGTACGGCATTCTTTGTTTAGATTGCTACTTCTCGCAGCAATTTACTCGTACTCTCTGCTACTTCCTGTGCATCTCTGAAGTGCTCTCCCTTACACATTACGAGGCAATTAACTCTCCGGGGAGTTACTAACAGGATGGTAACTACAAACCACTAATCAAATTATGGGATGTCAAGGGGGATCACTACCAACGTACATCATGCAGTAAAGACATGAAGACATTGGTAAATAGACAGTTTCTACTAAGTTATAGTGGACAGGGCTTAGTACCAAAAAAAACGTAGACAATAAATAAAAATGGGCAATAAACAAAAATATATTTAAAAAAAAAGAAGAATTCCACCTATATACAGCCTTTGTAAGAGTGATTTTATTTTTGCTCCTAAAAGCTAATGAATTATCCGTGTCCATCCAGGTACCAGTTTCCACAAAGAGCTTGCCAGCTGAATAGAGGAATGGTAACGATTCAAATAAATTACAACTTTAAGTTCAAATAAAAGACTTTCTTTAAGTGTTAACTTTGCATGGGGAAGGTCATATGGAAAAGAGCTATTAATTGTACTCACTAATAGAAAAATACAATATAATCTTTAGTTTCCCTGAGTCCCAAAGATAATTAAAGCTAACAAAATTGCTTTCTTTACACTGAATAATTAATAAAGTAATCTTATCGCATGTATATGTCACTTCAAAAAGATGATTACGTCCTTCGCGTCATGCATCTAGTCATGTTGACCAATGACATAAATTCTGCCAAGTCATTGTTTTTTTCTGGCTCAGACGAGACATTCCATGCTCTAATATCACTAGGGAAGAAGGAGCATTTGTACAAATTTGTCCTAGCTTATGGAATGCAGACTTTGTCTTTACCTTTGTGTCCTTCTGTGTATTATTTTAAATGTTGTTTTTGTATTTGAAGATTATGGTTCAGTATTTTATGTTTAATCGCTACTTTGCTTTAGAGTTTTCTATCCTCACATGCCTATAAATGTAGCAATTTTACTAAAGGTGTTATTCTAGTCAAAAGTGAATATTTGTTTTGACTTCATGAAATAACCTTTCTTAAATGAAATAATATAAAATAAAACATTTCGAATGTTCCATGTCATAATAAACAGTTGTCGAGATTAACGACTTAAGACGAAATTTTGAGTCGATAGTAGGAATTGAAAAACAAACCCATTAATGTTATTTTTAGACATAAACATGTTTACAATTTATCACTGACAAAGCCAGGCTTAGTCTACTACTTTTGGTCTTTAACGTAAGTCTTCTACTAATCTGGTTATTGCGTAATTCAGTGACTCTGTCTTGTGTATGTCTACAGGAGCATAGTTCATGAAAACTGACCGCTTTCAGAAGATATCCCACAATTACCAACACAGCCCCCACCCACACACACATACTTGGTCAGGCGGTCAGGCGGTCTGTAGTCCACCTCGCACACAATGCCCCTCACTCATTATTTCCCTTCTTCAGCCGTTAAGGACGACCTTTTAACCAATTACTGGACACGGAGCAGCTGCCCGAGGCAAGATGAAACACCACCAAGTCCTCACGTCTGTAACATAACCAGCAATCTCAGCACCTGTATCTAGCTTCTACTTATGGTTGTAGTTCGAACCAAAAGTCCCGGGTTCGAATCTAAGTGAAGATAGGGATTTATAATTTTGGGATTTTAAGGGCATACCTGAGTCAACCAAACTGTAATGGGTACCTGGCATTCATTTGATGAAAGAGAAGCGGTTGGTCGTTGTGCTGTCCACGTTACAATATCGTTAACCTTATACCATGGAAACAGGTGATCACGTGATGTATACATCGCAAGGTCTGACAGGGGGAACTTTATATTACTTTATTTTACTTTTTATCGATTCTAAGCTCATTGAATATAAGTTGGCAGACTTAACAGCGTTTTAATAGAGTTTTTATTTCGAGTTGAAATGAAATTCGATAGCTCGTAGAATCTCGGGAATTTTTAAAGTTTGTTTTAACCCATGGTGACAATGTCATTCTCTCTCATCCTTTATTCGAGCAAATATATAGTATTTATAAAACAGGAAAAAATAAATCTAAAAGTCTACGATTTATGGGGAACTCTCTCACAGAATACAGTACGCTTGAATTTGGCTTGGCTTGGCTAAAGGCAGAACGAAAAACATTCTCCCAGATAGCATCTCCCTCCCACTGGTCCACAAAAAAGATTGGACCAAAGCGCTATCAGCATGCTATAATATTTGTCAGCGTTCGAAATTAAACATTAAAATCAGAAACTTAGGCATCCTAACGTTACATCCTTGGTTCCTACAGATCGCATAGGCTGCAATAGTTCCCTTTTTAAAATGATTTTTAAATTGTTTGTGTTGTGTTCTACTATCTGCTTCCTAACCGGGGGTCCGAGTTCGAATCCTGGTGAAGACTTGTTTTTTTTTGGGCTCCGTTCTGTCCACCCAGCTCTAATCGGTACCTGACATTAGTTGGGGAAAAGTAAAGGTGGTTGGACGTTGTGCTGGCCACATGACACCCTCGTTAACCTTAGGCCACAGAAACAGATGATCTTTATATCATCCGCCCTTTAGGCCATAAAGTCTGAAAGGGGAACTTTTCTTTGAACTTTAAATAGTCCTAAATACTTCTTTCACCTTTAACTAACATATCCACTTAATCATCCTTAACTGACCAGTGTAAACCTGAGGACCACAATTATTGAAAGCTTTTCTTTTTATTCTAAGAAAGACAACTGTTATATAACTAGATCCAGGAACACACAAAAATAAACAAACACGCCGAAGGACGATCACTCTAAAAGCCTCCGTAATTCTTCAACATTGTAGAGAGGAATCCGTACCAGGTCCCAGGCACGTTATATTACGTCAAGACCTGTGACGTCATACACACGGGGGGGGGGGGAAACAACAACATGAAACACTTTTCACTTTCCGAACGGGAATTTCCGCTTGTTGATCGCAACCAATTCCCAGAAGACTTTCTGTACACATATTGATTTGAGATCGCTCGCCGAAAGCTAGATTTAACTTTTTTTTTTGGAAACAGGTGAAATCGATAGACATATTGATACTCTGCATCGATACTCTAGATAAGAAATTTTGCAGGCATAAACCAATACTTAAAGCTGAGCGAGTAGCGATCTTTTTGTATGGTCCGATCACAGCAATAAATCTTCCAAAGGATTTACAAATCAAGATGAAGCAAGGTATAAGCCAGGCGGTGTGGATCTAAGAGAACCACTTAGGTGGACATAGGACGACGGGGATTGATGGGGATCGCTATGTCATTCTCCGGTAACTGCGTGGCCACCAAACGTTGGATGATTGTCGATGGAGTTAGCAAGCTTTGTTGATGATGTCAAGCGCAGTGTCTATTCCAAACAAAGTTAACAAAGAGACTTCGTCTAGCTGCCCATACGCACGCTTATAAAACACTGGGCTCTAATTGGTATCTGACATTTAAACTCTAAAAGTGCTTTAGATGGTGCATATTATTTTTAATGTGGATTTTCATGTTAAATTAAATAGTGTCAAGGGCGTTTGATGGAACTTTTAAATTTAAGCACTATATAAAAGTTACAAATGGTAAAGATTATATATTTGATTCAGAATTAGAAACACATTAGTCAGTAAACGAAAAGTGTACACCAATAAGCATTATAGTTATATAAAACAATTAGGTTACGATTGCGGAAGACGCATCCAGTATTCGCGTGTAGCACAGAGCACATGGTGGATAATGCAGACGACAGAATCGGAGATTATTTCATTACACCCTTTGTTTTTAGGAAACGATTGTGACAGACAAACAGCACAAACACAGTAGCGGCTCTATTTCACTCTTTTAAATACATATAATATTTTAGAAATAATATGATTACCGTATGTATCTAGATCAGTGATGCAACAGCACTTTCAACCTGGATACCATAAACATTTTGGACTTTTTTTTTAAGCGGAAGTATCAGCGCCACCAGTCCAATAAAACTGAGTCCCCTCGGATTCATTATGCACACTGGGTAGATGTTTCGACCAGCTAGATATGGCACTTCGGTTGCAGTTTGAGCATCACTGATGTAAATGCTATAAAAGGATTTAAATCCTAAAATATGTAAACTTTCATTGCTCTGTCGTTTTTACTTTGATATATATATATATATATTGTGTCTTGAAGAAATAACGTATGCAAATGTTTTACCACAAAAGAAAGATAGATAGACCGACTGATAGAGTAAGTTGATTTAATCTACGAAAAAAAAACACTATTTATTTTCAATCTTTTGGAAAAAAATAAATACAAAAACACATCTACTCAGACACAGTCACACACACACAAATTTTGATTTTATTTTTCAAATGACTCACGCAAAAACATCAATGATTTTTTCCCCGATGTCTGTGTCTGCCATTTTGTCTTATTTTTGATGCATGTATACTGCTGTCCTTTTTTTTTAAAATTCAAATGTTAAAAGATCAAATTTACCAGACCGGTTTAAGTCTGCCCACGTCTTTATTGAGTCTGGCTTTCGTCTAGTGCGCCTCTCGCAGACGGAGCTGACAGACACACTTATGCACACACACACACAACACATACACACACACGCACAACACACACACGGACGCTTTTAGAATACTTTAAGGCTATGTAGGACACTTCACACCTTTTTTTTTTTATTTATTAAACAAATTACTCCAAACTTTATATCTATACTCCATATTAATAAAAGGTGGTTAAAAATGTTTTATTACTAATGGTTGTCATGGAAACGGCCGCCATATTGGATTTGTGTTTATTGTTTTTAAAATCGCTAAGCTTTAAAACTATTTAAGCTATTGGCAAACAAAAATAAACAATGTTTAGACCAATGATTCCAGAACATTTTCTATAGAATAGTTTCTGAATATAGTTCAACATTTTTTTTAAATAAATTGTTTTCTAACCTTGTTAACAATGTTTAATTTTTTCAAGTATTTTATTTCACTTAAGACAAAATATTAATTCAAACTTAAAGAATGTTCTATAGAAGTTGTTGTACGTGGTATAAATAATAAGCTGGACAAGTTTGATTGAATTCTATGCAGATTTAGTGAAGGAGTAGTAAAAAAAAGTGAATAAAAATAGTATTTTGAGAAAATCGAAAAAAAAAGAAGAAAAATTTAATTAAAACTAATGTATATACCTTACAAAAAAAAAATTAAAAAAGGTAATTATTTGCCAATCATGAAAATTATATTTTTATGTCCAGAAAAGTTTGGGCTATTTAAATTAGTTTAAAACTGGAAATCGAAATTTTAGACGTTTTTACCCAAATTTAGTGTAGCACATAGCCCTAAGTCCGCTTTAAGATGTAATGTGAAGGCTACGAATATCGGACTAAAGTGACCAAATACAATTATAGCAACTTTATGATTATATAACTACATCTGTCTATCAGAGAAGACAGAAATATTTCTTCTGTTTCATGGTTGGGATGTCTGCCTGGTCTTGTGGTATGCACACAGGCTGTTGAGTCGAAGGTCTCGGGTTGAAACCCTGCACCCTGAAAACACCAATTCTTTGGGGGATTCGGACATAAAAGTAATAATCTACAACTGTCTGGATTATGAGAGGACCTTGAGCTAACTTGTATCAGCTGTGTAACTAGAGGACTACTACCCAGACGTATCAAAAAGACCTTCTTATCTTCTTATCTTATACAATACAGACGTTATTTCAAAAAAGAAGATGATTACGTCCTACGTGTCATGCATTCAGTCATGCATATTTACCAGTGACTTAAATTCTGCCAAGTCACTGGTTTTCCTGGCTAGCTCAGGCAATCCATTCCATGCTCTAATGGCACTAGGGAAGATTGTCTAGATTGCTACATCTTGAAATTACTCATACCCTCTTCTACTTCCTGTGCATCTCTGAAGTGCTCTCCCTTGCACATTATGCAAGGCAGTTAACTCTCCAAGGACTAACTAACTAACAGGATAAATTTAGTACCGGAATTAAAACAAAATATTTAAACGAATCAGAGGCGTCACGAGATATGTCTTGACACACAAGTCACTAAAATACTACACTACTATTAATCACAATACATTGCGTTTACCGTTGCCGAGCGGTTAAGCGTTTGGCTTCCGAGCCTGCGGTAGTGGGTTCGAATCTTGGTGCACATTGGGATATTTTTTTTAATGAGTTTAAAATATGTTTAATGTAGAAATTTAAACTATAACATGTACTTATATGTTTTTCGTTTATTTTTCTAAATTAATAGTTATGTCTTTATTCATGACGACTTACACTAAGAAATAAATATTTTCTTTCTGTGACTGCTGTGTACACAGGCCAGCTCTTAACAATAATACAGAAATATATATATAATAATAATAATAATAATAATAATAAAAATAGGCTTGTCTTCGAGTCCGAAGATTAATGAGGAATACAGTGTTTCCCGTGGCTGTGCAGTCCCAGCTGTGACCTACATATTTTGCCACATCCAGGGCAAGCAAAACCATTGTCCGCAGGTGGTCGGTTTAGATTTTCTTTTCGTCGTCTGCGTTTGTCCTCGGCGGCAGATTTTCTTTTGGTCTCAAATGTGTATCCCGCGGCCTTTGTGAGTGATCTCCAGCTGTCTCGTTCCGACGCCGCATGCAGCCAGGTGCTCTCCTCTATGTCAGCCAAGGAAAGTTGACGCCTAAGCTGGTCTTTGAAGCGTTTCCGTGGGGCGCCTCTGTTACGTCGGCCACCTTTTAGCTCACCAAAAAAGACTGCCTTTGGCATACGTTCGTCTCCCATACGGGATACGTGCCCTGCCCAGCGTAGCTGTCGGATCATAAGAAGTCCCTCTATACTGTCTATACCGGCGTTCGCAAGGACATCGCTGTTTGTAGTGCGGTCTTGCCATCGTATGTCCATGATGGAGCGCAAGCACCTTTGGTGAAAGCGCTCAAGGAGTCTTAGCTGTTTTCTATATAGTGACCATGTCTCAGAGCCATATAGAAGGGTGGAGAGAACCACCGCCTGGTAGACATTTATTTTTGTAGGTAGGCGGAGCGATTTTTTCTTCCAAATTCTCGCCTGAAGGCGTCCAAAAGCGCTATTGGCCCTGGCCAGACGGTTATCAACTTCCCTTGAAAGTGAGGCGTCATTTGACACTATGCTACCAAGATATGTGAAGTGGTCTACCACGTTAAGGGGATGCCCGTTTACTGTGATCCTTGGGGCTGAGTATGTTTCATTGGGTGACTTCTGGAACATGACTTCTGTTTTCCCGAGGTTTATAGATAGACCGAAAGAGGCGGCAGCGTAGGCAAATTCGTTTACCGCGTTCTGGAGGTCATTTTCATTGTGAGCTAGCAGGGCGCAATCATCGGCATAGAGAAGCTCCGTTATGACCATCTCCTTTGTTTTTGTGTTGGATAGTAGACGTCGGAGATTAAACACGCTGCCGTCACAACGAAACCGGATGTAGATGCCTTCATGCAATCGCTGCCTCATTTGACCCAGCATTACGCCAAAGAAGATAGCGAACAGAGTAGGGGCAAGTACACAGCCCCGCTTCACGCCATTTTCTATTGGGAAGTGATCAGAAAGAGCACCATTGTGTCTGATCTGGCCTCTCTGTCCAACGTGAAACTGCTTGAGGATGGATAGGAACGTAGGTGGGCACCCCAGCTTAGCCAAAAATCCTCCACAAACCATCGCGACTGACCGTGTCGAAAGCCTTGGTGAGGTCCACAAAAGCTGCGTACAGGTTTAGGTTCTGCTCTTTGCATTTTTCCTGTAACTGTCGCAGAACAAATATCATGTCAGTTGTACCTCTACCGGCTCTGAAACCACATTGGCTTTCAGACAAGACCTCATCCACTAAAGACTGGTTTAGTCGGTCGAGCAACACTCGAGCAAAGATCTTTCCTGCTACCGACAGAAGTGTAATGCCTCGATAGTTGGAGCAGTTAGACTTGTCACCCTTTTTGTATAGGGATATGATTACGGAGTCGTTCAGGTGGGACTACGCACTTCCCCCAGCATAGAGTGAACAAGTCTGTTAGCCTCTCGGTTAGGGCGACACCACCCATTTTAAATATTTCCGCAGGAAATCCATCAGAGCCAGGTGCCTTGTGTCTTTTGAGTTTAGATATTGCTGTCATAATTTCTTCAGATGTCGGTGGGTCGTCGAGCTCCTCTCTTATGGTTTTCTGAGGGACATTTGCCAGCGATTCCTCTGATACGTGCCTTTTATCACCAAACAAAGTACTGTAGTGTTCTGTCCACCGATTTAGTATGTCCGCCTTGTTGGTAAATAGTGTAGAACCATCGGATGATCTTAGCGGTGCTGTAGTCTGGTAGGTTGGGCCATAGGCACAACGAAGCGACTCATAGAATGAGCGTGTGTCACCAGTGTCAGCATGTCTCTGCATGCTTACGGACAGCTCCAGCCACCAATTATTTTTTAGTTCCCTGATCTTTGACTGCAGAGTGTGACAAGAAGCTTTATAGAGAGTCCTGGCTGCGTTGTCACTAGGGTTCGCGAGTATAGAGCGATAATATTTATGCTTATTCGCTAGTAGTTCCTTAATTGCGTTATTGTTCTCATCAAACCATTATCATTATCTATCTATCTATCTATCTATATTTATATATATATATATATATATATTTGTCACAAGCCTCTCTCTCTAGGTGCTTGACGTCACGATCTGTTCTTGTGGTGTTGTTAGATGTCGCTAGCTGTTAGGAGAGAAGTCTTGTGTCGCCGGGGATTGTATTTAATAATAATATTGAACAATGACGATCTAGGATTCAACTGAGTAAATTCCTTGATAAATAAATACTGGAACTTTTATTTAAACTCAACATAAGTACAGCTATGTACAAATAAACATTAATAGAGCTTGCAAATTGACAAAGGCATACTTTCTTAAATATTCTATAGCTACAAAATTACATGCGACTGATCTCAACAAAATTTAGGCCCCAACTGAATTGAGCTAGCTCTCTGGGCGCAAGCTGCCAGCAGACTCGTTCAGAATTCATCCCTCTCAACCAATCACATAGACGTCTCCATGTCATGTGACTGATGTTCCGGCAAGCTAAAAAA
>JADKLZ010063531.1:0-19533 GCA_021533235.1 Biomphalaria straminea | reverse complement strand
AAACAATTACGTAAATGTAAGGGAGGAAATGTTACTATAAGAAATGCTTCTGGCATGTAGATATCATGCACATTTTTTAAAATGAACTTTTAAAGTCTTTTAGCAGCGGCTTTCGTGTACTAGCGTAAAGCCCGGAAATGACATGATTCTAAACTAATTTCTTAAATTTTTAAAAAAATCAGATTTTTTAAAAAAAATTGTTTAGTGCCCCCATTAGAATAAAACAAGCATATTTTTGTGCGTTTTGTCTGTTGGTTGGTCTGTCCGTCACGGTTAGAAAAAAACACTAAAGGCTTTTGAAAATATGATTTAACCTTTACTGTTCTTTCAGAAATATTGCGATAGTTTAAGGATAGGAGTATACAGGAATTGAGCCAGGGACTTAGAAGGAACATCCGAAACATCTTGCGAATAGGCGGATCTCACAGGGATCCGACTCCGACGGGGGCCGCCTCTGAGTTTGTGTATCACACAAACTCTCTTTGTAATCTTGTTTTTCAGTATATTTGATATCTATTATCCCTAGAATCAAGATCTAGAACTAGAACTAATATAAAATTGAGAAATAAGATTTATAACAAATTATATTAGCGTAACACCATTAACAAAAATAACACTAAATAAATTAAAGACACTTCAGGACAGAAGAAAAGTTAAGTCACTATAACACATAAAACATTAAACTATAATTTACAAATAGAAAAAAAAAACCTTATGAAATAGTCAGAACAACACAAAGATAGAGGGACTTTTATTTGTCCATACGCTAGAACAAATTCGTGCAAGTTCACATTATTCGATGGCGTTATTAGAAATGGGATGTGTTTTGTTGCTTGAATCAGCAAAAAAAAAAACAAAACAACAACATAGAGAGTTCCAATCATTGATTAGCATGCTTGACTAGATTGACACATGAAATGCGTAGGACGTAGTTATCTTTTTTTTAGAAAAGTCTGTGATATATAATATAAGATAACATAGATCTAGATCTAAACTAGATCTTAAGAGTTCTTGATTTAATAAAGTACTAATATTATAATTGGTTTCTTAAAATGTTCCCGCTGGCCTAAGTAATTGATAGAATTATGTTCAAGAAGTTGACGACATCAACATTACACGTTCCATATCTGCCTTACGCTTTTTTAAAATTCATTACTTATTTTTTTTAAATGTTTAAATTTAAGTTCTATAACGGAGGTGTTGTCTTTTTTTTAAATGTATTTTTTTTATGTTTTTCTTGTTTTATCATTATGACATTGTCTCAAATGACACATTAGCTTAGATGCCATATGTTTCATTAGTGAGAAGCAATTTAGATTTAAATTAAACGTTAAACTTCAACATTAGAATTAAATTTAATAATTCTTACAACAGGGTTACAAAAAAAAAAACAACAACTAAACTCGGGGTCTATATAGATCATTTTAGGAATCATTGATATAAACCATAAAACATAGCACACCCATGATTGTAAGATGGGAATTGTGTGGAAGATTTCGTTTTCAGCAAGAGTGTGATTCGATTGAATGAAGTTCAATACACGGTTAATTTTTTAATTGATTCAATTATGTCTGCCATGATATTTGGAAAACAAAATTAAATATATAAATACATAGGAAAGTGAGAATGAATTTATACATGATAAACGAGCTCATTTATTTTCATTTTTTAATTAATTTCGCATGCTAATTACACGCTCATTCGTCCAATCTATTTTGTGAACCAGTGGGGTAGTGGTTACCATTAGGGCATGATTAGGGTATTTTTGGATTGTCTGAGTAAGCCAGTAAAATCCTATGACTTACAGAGTTTAAGACATTGATTAACATGCATGACTAGATTGAGTTAGGCTTACGTGTAATACGTAATCATCTTCTTTTTTAAAATAACATCTGTATTTTATAGGACAGCGAAAACCTAAAAAAGTCATTGTAAATATCTATAGACATTATTGAAATTTTTGATTCTCATCATTTGTAATAAAGAGACTAAAGAAACTTTGTCTTCAAACGTCTTTCTAAAGAGTTTAAAAAAAAAAAACGAAGATTATATGTAATAGCAATACTATATAAATTCAGTGAAAATAAATAAGTCCTGTCAAGTATTTATTCAATGCTATGGAGAACTATGTTGAAAGAGTTGGGTTGGCTTGTACAAGATGGCAAGGGTAAAAACTGATGGAGCTTTGACTGAGAAAAACAACATTTTTAATAGAATAAAGAAAATATCCCAACCATAAATTAGTAACTAGAAACTTAGCACATAGCTACATAGCTACATTTAATTCAAATAGTATCACACATACCAAATAAATAATTGTTTTTATGATCAAGGGCCGTCCCTAGGCATAGTCTTAGTATAGTACCACTAAGGTTCATGATTGTTAAATGGCTCGCACAAGAACCACAGTTTGATATTACAGAAAAGAAATAGCGAAACTTGTACTCAATATTATTGTTCGATGTACACTAGGTCTTTAATAAATTGTAAAATTTTATTGTTTTCCCTTTATTTTGTAAATTCTTACCTTAGTCGGGGCCAACAAATTCACCTCGACTATGGCGTCGAATTATCCAAGGCCGGTCCCGACTGGCAGTTCCGAAAAGTATGAGAAGATTTGGAATTAGAACATTCTATTGTTGGTAACACTGTTGTATTCACTGGCCAGTCATTAGATCAATATGGAATCTCAAGGAAGAAATTGTTAAGCTCCTTGATGGACATTGACTGTCACCCCTTCGTAATATTTATAATGAAGAGTTGAAGACAGACTCCATGTTTATCATCGGAAGCATTGTAATTTGTTGTTTGTACGTGAAATGTATGTGCATCTTAAATGTTTCCAAACAAAGCACATATATATGCGGCCCGCCTAGTCCCCAAATTTCATTAATGCGGCCCTCGGTTGAAAAAGGTTGCCCACCCCTGTTATAGGATAATATGGGAAAAGGTTTTTTGCCCAGGCTGTAAAAAAAAACAAAGCTTAGGTTGAATAGGGTTTTGAACTCAAATTCTCTTGATAGGTAGCCAAGTGGTTTATGTCTCTTAACCACACTTGTAATAGACGATATCAAGTAACAAGCAACATAATTAAGTAAGTAAAGCTCCCGTTTCAGACCTTGTGATCTATAGGCCAGATGATATTAAGGGGATCTATTTCAGTGGTCTACGGTTAACGACGGTGTGGCCAGCACAATGACCAGCCGCCTTTACTTTTCCCCAAACTCATGTATTGTCAGGTACCCATTAGAGCTGTTTGGACTCAGAGGCGCCCACAGATCCCAAAATAAAATAAAAATCTCCAGTTATCACCAGGACTCGAACTCCGGACCCCCAGTTCAGACGCCTATGGCTTTACATCTCAGCCACCGTGCCTTAAAAATAAATTGTCTAGTCTATTACATTTAATGATTGTGCAATGTTTTAAATTAATCCGAGCAAGGACGTGTGAGAAATATTGGGTGCAAACGTTTTCTTACATTCTTTGCTGGATTAATTATTTTTCAGGAAATCTTCATCACAATCTAGATTATAGATTGATATAAAGTTGTTTTTTTTTTAATGCTTGTCTTACTTTTCTCATAAACTACTGACGTAAAAAAAAACTTAATTATGTCCTGCCCAACTGCATGTTTTAACGGAGTCAGAAGACCTAATAGAGACTTAAGCTCTACTTAGTCAAATTGGTTTAACTTAAATGATTTTTGTCATTTAACGGGAGATAATATTTACACTTTCAAACAAATCATTATGCTGTCTCTAATAGTTATGTCTTTGCTTAACTCGAATAAACTTTAACTGTCTTTAACCCAGGGGCGGACTGGCTATATGGGCATTCAGGCAAATGCCCGGTGGGCCGGTACCCAAATGGGCCTTTAGGGCCACCGAAGGGCCACATTGATGCCACTATGAATTAAATTGTTAACGATTTAAAAATATTCTCTTATAAAAGGGCCCTCTATGCGTCATGTATAAAAAATCTCTATACAGTGTAATGTAACTAATTTTCTGAAATTATGTAATGGCCTACATCCGTAGACAGTGTTACTAGATGTAGTAGGAGTCATCCTTTTAGGGGCTACACACTTAGCAATTAAAAAGAACATAAGGCCTATACTTCCCATCAAATATATAGATCTTACTGTATGTGTACCGTTAGCGATGCTCAAACTAAACAGAATGATTTTGAAGACAGGTAGGCCTTGAATTGGATGCCCATTATATAATATTTGCAATTTATGGGCCTGATTGTGTAGAAATGCCCGTGCCATCTTTGACACCCAGTACCATGCTTTAACCCTATGAATACTAACAACTTTCACGAAGAAGCGCATTGCACATTGCACGTTTTGTGACGTTTTCAAGTTGTTTTAACTCCACCAGGAAGTGAAATCTGCTTAGAGATAGCTGAAGCTTGTTATATGACATATGCACTATTATTCTCATATTGTTTATGTGCTGTTAAGTTACGTTAACAGTTAGACCATTTTGTGTTACTTTTATTTATTCAGTGTGATTTGTTGAGAAATACATTTCTAAGTGTAAAGTGTATAAAAAATGTTAAACATTAATCATGCATAGAAACCTCTGATTTAAATAAATTAAGAATTATCTAACTATATATGTGTACAATGTACTGTGTACGTGTAACTGATTTGTTGTTACTTTTGACAACTTTCTCGACTTTAGTGAACGTATTAATTTGTAAGTATTTACATTTATTAGAAAAGCAGGGTGGCTGAGTGATTAAAAACTTGCTTTCGAACCTGGGGTGAATTTTGAGAATTTTAGGGCGCCCCTAGGTCCACAAGTGAAGGGGGTAGGTCGCTCGTCGCCACATAACACCCTGCTCGTTAGACGTTATCGAAAGAAGTAGATTGATTTTTTTATGTATGTTAGTGACATCTTCTTAGTCTAAAATCTTGAGGCATTTTTCGGAATGTCAAATTTCGCACTTTGACTGTTACATATTCAAAAATACTATTAGTTATAATTGTCAGGTCTTTGTTGAATGAAATTACTGTATTGTTATTGAGTTGTTAATTATTACAGTATTAACAACATGTTGTGTCCAAATATTACACTAATGTAAAATTACAGTGTATATATATTAAGATATAAGTAACTAATGAATTACTATTTTATACTTATATGATTTTAGTCCCAAGCTCAGCTCGACAGTCACACCATACACATTCAGTTATACATAAAGTAATAAACAATGTGTTTGATGATTTTAAATAAACTTATAAATTTAATATAATGAAATATATACGCTGAGTGAATATGAATAGTAATAATGATATGAGTTAATAAGATATATAAATACTTTGATGTAAATTAATATGCTCTATTTCACTCCAAGTAATTAACTATTTAATACAAATAATAGAATTACTTAACTTCAACAACTCAATAAGTATGTCCATATATTTGTCCAAATAACAACTAGCAATACAAGTAGAGCGCTCTTCAACAACAGTCCACAGCAAAGTTCACAGTGGCCTCAACAGCTTTGAAAAACTGCATGATGCAACAACAGGTCTGCATACAGCTACCCGCAGTCTGGAAACGGTACCCTCAGACTTGCAAAACACACAAAGAAAACCAAGATGAGAACTCAGTTCAAAAGTTCAAAGCTTAGAACCAATCTGAAGCCTGAAACTAAAATCTAAGATCCAAGACCTAAGACGTAAGACGTAAGACCCCTATACAGGGGTCAAGATAATCCAAATCAAGAAGATCAATCAAGGAACAACGATAAGGCCATCCAGTATTCTGTTCCATGAAGACGTCAAGAGCTCTTAGAACCACGTCTTGCCTTTAGTTTACAAGATGGAAGAGGAAGAGACAGACGATCCGCTACATCACTAATAGAAGGTGAGCATATTGTCATAAATTGATGACAAGTACAAAGGGAAGTTACCAAGTAGCCTACACAAGAAAATTAAGAAAATAATGACAATGACGTCATCAAAAGTGTTGAACGCGGCACTATTTGAATGTGATAATCTTGACCATGAAGTTAATTTAATAACTGCGACAATAATTAGAAAAACAAATGTTGAAACAAGTGTTTTTAGAGTATCAGAAATTCAGAATTTTGTATCACAGACTGTCAGAGATGTAAATCTGAAATGACTTACCACAGACACTCTGAAACATGTATGGTTGTTGTCAACGTAAATAAAACACATGAAGATGCCGAGAGATATTGTGCTGACGTCTATTCAGGAGGACACCTAGTCTACATATTGGATTCTGAAACTAATAACTTTACAAGTAGGTACACTTTATATATTTGGGGGCACGGTGGTCGAGAGGTTAAGCGCTTTGTCAGATGTTCGAATCTCAGTGAAGACTGGAATTTCGAATTACGGGATTTTTTAGGGCCCTATTGGGTCCACCCAACTCTAATGGGTACCTGACGTAAGTTAGAGAAAGTAAAGACGGTTTGGTTGTTGTGTTGGCATAGTACTTGCTCGTTGCCTGTTGATGAAGAAACCGATTGGGCGTTTTGGCGCGAGATATAATTTGATAATTTAACAAGCACTTAACTTTTATAAAAATCTTTATTTTACTATATTATAATATTATATGTATAATATGTAACCAAACACGGCTTTTCCGTCTTTTGGTTTAGTTTCTTTCTCTAAGTGGGTAGCCAAACAAGTTAGACTTTTTTTGAGTCCATTCTGACAAAAACTTACTGGCTTACCCTGTAAAAGGTAACAGTTCCGCCGGGCTCAATATCTGGACCATACGCAAAGTCAAGAAGTTGGAAATTATTTAAATGAGAGCAATAGTCATGGAAGTCATGAACACTGACCTGCAACGTCACAAACTTTTAGCAATTAGACAAATAGCCCGTTGTCATGTGAGGGTCTTGACACATGACCACGAGCTATCAGTCTCCACTGCCCCAAGGTTGCAATGGATGGACAAAAAACTAATAGCGTCTTTTCACCTTTCGGGGGGACCGCTAAAAAATTTACATAATTAAAACATGCAAACCCAAAATATTTTAAAAAGGCTAATTTAAATTAATTCATAATATATGTCTTTAATATGTTGCGTCTTGTTCCGAAAGCGCTTGGGTAAGAAACCGAAGATTACTGATTTCGAATCTAAATGAAGACTGGGATTTTTTAACTATGAGATATTTAGGATGCTAATGAGTCCATTTAACCCAAGTGAGTACCTGACATAAGTTGGGGAACGTAAAGGCGATTGATTGCTTTGCCACGCTGTTCCACAAGGGGGTCGGCATCAGTGACCGGATTAGCTGGAGTGGCGGCCCCTACACGGAACCGTGTCTGTTATGTAAGCACTGCTCACAGCCACTTAGAGCGAGTGGACCAAGGACCGGGTGCGGTGCTCCGTGTACGTGGTATGGTCGACTTGGCCAGTCAGTCATTATGGCCACTACCGCTGGAAACCCTCAGACAACAGGGGTGAAAAACCCTAGGTCTAGTCCTGGTTGTTGAATAAACGCCTATCTAACAATTAACGGATTTATGGCGCAATAAGCGCCTATTACCCCTGGACTTCATCGAAGGTTGCTGTGCTGATCACCTTTGGTCCGTGAACTGAAAAAGCCCGCTGACCGTAGCTTTTGAGGGAAAAACGTGGCACCACTAAAAGCGTTGAGTCCATTGAGCGTAGGGCTCTCTGAGGGACATATGGAGTAATCAGGTCGCTAAGGTACAAGGGCATCTCATTGTTGAATAGACACTGATGACAAAGTGTGGCGACCTTGTAATCGATTCTCGCTTTTACGGGTAACCAATGGAGCGTGCGCAAGAGCGCAGTAGCAGAATCTCGTCTTGTTTTTTTAAGAACTATTCGGCGTTGTTCTGAATACGTTGCAGCTTGGCTATTTTGTCGTCGGGTATACCTGCTAGCACGGCGTTGCAGTAGTCAAGGCGGGAGAGTATGAATGCCACAGCTAGCGTTTTTGATGACTCCGTTGTTAGGTATGGTGGGATCTGGCCTAATCTGCGCAGCTGCAGATAAAGACCCTTGGAGAGCTGACTTATGTGTGAGTCGAAAGATAGTGTTGAGTCAAAGAAAACTCCAAGATTCCGGACTACATGGACATAAGAAACCTGGCAGTTTGTAATAAAAAGAGAATCTGTGCTCTCGACTTTTGAGACGTTGTTCCGAGTGCCAATCTTGATTATTTCTGTCTTGTCTTCGTTCATCTTGAGCTTATTCTCAACCATCCAATCGCTCACCCTTGCAACAGTACCACTGATTTTCTCTGCCAGATGCGACACCTCTGAGGGTACTGAGGAATCGTATAACTGTGAGTCATCGGCAAAGAAATGGTATAAGATGCCTGTTGGCCGTATGACACCGCTCAGCGGATATATATACATAGTGAACAGTACTGGGCCTAGAACTGATCCTTGGGGTACTCCGTACTTCAAGAGTAAGCTTGTTGATTCTGTCCCACTAACAACGACACTTTGGGTGCGTCCAGTCAGGTAGGATCCAAGCCACTTTAGGACGATTCCAGCTAAACCAAAAGTGGCAGAGAATCTGGCCATCATAATGTCATCGTCAAGCGTATCAAAAGCTGCAGACAAGTCCAGCATGGAAAGAATTGATATGTGGCCTATGTCGGAATTGTGAAGTAAGTCGTTTAGTACCCTGACCACTGCTGTCTCTGTGCTACGGCACTTCCTATATGCGGATTGAAATTCTTCCAATAGACAGTACTGTTCAAGATGAGAAAGAATTTGCGCTAACACGATGCGCTCCAGAAGCTTTGACAGAAAGGGTAGATTTGATACCGGGCGATAGTTTTTTAGACATTCCGGGTCAAGACTGGATTTCTTCAATAAGGGCCTGACAAGTGCATGCTTAAATTGCTGTGGTACAATGCCTGAAGTCAGTGAAGAGTTCACAATGTTAGTAATTGTGGGTACAAGCTCATCTAAACATTCAAGGAGCAAAGAAGTTGGAATGGGATCAAGGCCACATGACTTATTTGGCATCTTTAAAATAGTACTTTTGACATACTCTTCAGATACACACTGAAACTCGCAAAAAGGAGAATTTTGAAAGATTGGAGAGTGGTCGAGCTGTGATGAGAGGGAGGGCATGCCATTTCTGATCTGCTCAATCTTGCCAATGAAGAATCTATTGAATGAATCAGGGAGTTCAGATAATGGGATAGATGACGGCAAACGTTCGTTATTAGCTCCCCCTAACATTTCAGCGGTGATCCTAAATAGCTGCTTCGAAGAATCAGAAGTTTCGATTTTTTGTCGATATGACTAGCTTTTGCATCTCTAATCATACGGTTCACCTTGTTTTTTTCTAGGATGTATATTTGTCGATGTATCGTCAGACCTGTCTTTTGAAATGTACGTTCGGCACGTCGGCGAATAAGTTTGGCAGTCTTTATGTCTTGCGTCATCCAGGGTGCAGATGGCCTAACTGAGACTGTACGAGTGACAAGAGGTGCATGGCTGTCCAGTAACTTTTTCAAGCAGAATTGTAATTGCTCAGAACGTCTGTGTTGCTCTGTTGCAACAGCAAAGAGGTCACATCCATTTTGAATGAGGCAATGTCTATGGCTTTAAGTTTACGGGAAGTCACATTTTTCTTTGGCCTTTTTGCTTTTGTTAGGCGCATTTCCAAGTGCACAAGAAAATGATCTGACAAGCCACGGTCTACGACATTCAGATTGGCTATAAGTTCACTTGCATTTGTAACAATCCAGTCGAGAGTATGGCCTTTAACATGTGTTGGAACATTTATCAGCTGGTCTCCTTTTCACTGTCAAAATGCAAGTTCACATCGCCTATGACAAACAGATCTTTTGTTGCTATGTGACTGTCAAGGAGGTCTTGAAATTCTTCTATAAAAACTTTTGTTGTCAATTTATTTCTTTTGCTTGGTGGTGGGCGGTACAAGAAAATAAAAGTCAGTGTTCTACTGTGGTGGGAAAGGCGAAACTCGCACATCTCAAAGGTGGTGTATGTTGAGCTGTCAGGTCTTATTGTTATACACTTGGCTAGACTATCTTTGTAGAGTATTGCTAGACCCCCTCCGCTGCCTGTTTTTCGAGGTAGACTCTTTAAAATAAAGCCTGGTGGCGTAAGCTCAATGGTTTTAGACTCATCACCAACTTCTTTAAACCATGTCTCACTAAGGAAGGCGATGTCGTAGTGTGAAAATGTGAAATGTGTGAAAGAAGAACTTATATTAATTTGGTCAGTATGTAATAAAATAATCTATATAACTTGCTGACTTGTTGTTTTTTTTCTGCATTATTACATGTATTTAAAAACCATCAAAATCAACTATTAAAAAAATAAAAATATATATTTTTTTAAAGGGGAGTAATTTCAAACTAAAAGCCATATATACCAGTAGTCTTCAACGGGGGCGATATCGAGATTTCGAGATTTTGGGGGGCGCTGGGAGCCAAAGGGTCGATAGGGGCACAAAAAGGGGCGGTAAGGGTGCGCTGGGTATAAAGGGAGAAAGAAGAAACTAAAGGTGCACTGAAAGAAAACAAATTAAAAACAAGATTACAAAGAGAGTTTGTGTGATACACAAACTCAGAGGCGGCCCCCGTCAAAGTCGGAACCCTGTCAGATCCTCATATTTGCAAGATGTTTCGGATGTTCCTTCTAAGTCACTGGCTCAATTCCTGTATGCTCCCATCCTTAAACTATCGCAATATTTCTGAAAGAACAGTAAAGGTTAAATCATATTTTCAAAAGCCTTTAGTGTTTTTTTTAACCGTGACGGACAGACTAACCAACAGACAAAACGCACACAAATATGTTAGTTTCATTTTAATGGGGGTATTATACAATTTTTTTTTAAAAATCTGATTTTTTTTTAAATTTAAGAAATTAGTTTAGAATCATGTCATTTCCGGTCTTTACGCTAGTACACGAAAGCCGCTGCTAAAAATTCATTTAAAAAAATGTGCGTGACATCTACATGTCTAGAGCATTTCTTATAGTAACATTTCCTCCCTTACATTTACGTAATTGTTTAAGAATTGGTGTTTTGTTATTAAAAAATCGCTTGCATAATAATTTTTATAAATTAAACGGTTTGCTTTTGAAAAGCCGCATTTAATGGTAAAAAAATATTTTTCGTATCTCTTCTAGTTTTGGCGCTCTGAGTGTGACAGACGGACAGACGGACATTTTGCACAAACCTAATAGCGGCTTTTTCCCCTTACGGGGGCCGCTAAAAAATATTGATAATTAAAGCTTCCCATTAGCTTAATTTCATATTGTAGTAATTTCAGAAATAATAATTTTTATATTAAAAATATAAATAAATTTGCAAATAAACCTAAAAACAGTTGCCCCTAATACTCAACAATTTAAACGACGACTATTCTTGGGATTTGAAAGATAGTCATGACAATGAGATTAATTTGTGTGTGTAATCACTGCAAATTATTTAACATAATTTTTTATAATCATAATATTGGCAATATCTTCGATTCTGAAGATTAAGGTTGATTGCAGTGTTTCGGTTAACTACGCAAACCCAGTTGCGACTTGCATATTATCTCGAATTTAGAGCAGACAAAGGCGTTGTCTATTTAAGTTTGCTTTCCGTCTTTTGCACCTGTCTTCAGTGATGGCTTTTCTTTGAGTCTCAAATGTTTGTCCTGCAGCTTTTGTGAAAACTCTCCAACTGCCTCTTTTAGATGCCATCTGCTGCCAGAGAATGCTGTCAGGTACTTTCCTCTATGCCATTGAGGGTAATATGGCGCCTGAGTGGATCTTCATATCTCTTACTGGGGGAGGGGCACCTCTGTATCTTCCTCCTACTCTAAGCTCGCCAAAGAAGATCGCCTTTGGCCTGCGGTCTTCTCCCGTGCGGGGTAGGTGTTATTGACTGCATAAAAATTAATAAATAGATTACATTTTGTCCATATTTGCCTTCTCGCAATTCTTTTAATGTTTTTTTTTAGAGGGGGGCGCTGCGGAATTTTTAATAGAAAAAATACGAAAAGAGGGGCGGTATGCCAAAAAAGGTTGAAGACCACTGGTCTATAGGCCTACCAATAATTTATTTTCCTCATAACATAAAAAAAAATATTCACCAATAATTAATGAAGTATTTGAGCATTTTAGTTAATTGAATCGTGTTTTGTTAGTAAATCAAATAATAGTTTAAAATTTAAAGTATCAATTTGATCAGATCTAGTCGAGATTTAGTTTTAAGGGAGACTTGTCCACAGTCAATAAGTTTTAACTTCAAAGCTTCACTATCCAATATAAACGTTTATTCTCGTTATATAAACATTATATTATTTTTTGTAAAAAAAAACAAAAACAGACAAACATGGTGTGCCTTTTCTTTAATTGTATACAAAAAAAAAAACAAAAAAAAATTCTGATAACAAAGAAAAAAGTTATTAAAGTTTGATCATAACAGTATAACGGAATATATATGACTAAAATGAATAATTCCCTCGGAACGTGGTAAATAATGACGGATAGAAAGAGTTAAATTAAGTTTCAGCTTGATCCGAGAATGGGTGTGGGAGAAATATTGAAACAATTTTTTCAAGACAGAGAGATATTATATTAACTATGTAATAAGCCCTTCAACCTCCTACTCAGTAACATTTACAATTTTTTTTTATTTATCAGATTCTTTGTTACGTGAGAATGACTTTCATCACATAGGACTAAGTGATAAAAACAAAAACGGTGATTACAGATGGACTGATGGGCAGGTAACTATTGTCTTTATTACTACTTTTTTTTTCTTAGTGTTTTAAAAATCAAAATATTAAAATTCTTTAATTACAACTTTTCCATGAGCTAAAAATTTACACATAAACTCGCGATCTGTAATAATAAGTACAGTTTAAGTACAGTATAGCTCAAAAACTCAGTTACCGCAGATAATAAACAAATGTTAATTTTTAGTTCACCTTGTTTAGTGGATTACAGCGACGATAAATTAATTATAACTTCTATAGACCGTAAACAAATCACAGCATTTGTTTAAATGCCAAAAAAATATATTTTAACTATGTATAACATTTACATTTATTTTAGTCATACTTATTTTTAGAGTTGCTTCAAACGGATTTTTAAAAATCTTACGACATGTTTTAATATTTTTTTTTTGGAATCTCCAGACTGCTTATTATAAGAACTTTAAAACTGGCCATACACCAAAGTATAACCTGAATTATATTCTAATGCATAACAGTGTCTGGTATGAGTATTATAATGTAGAGACTAAATTTATCTGCCAAAAATCCGCAGGTAAGAGTTCAATATTTTGTCTTTTTAAAAAAGTAAAGTTCCCCTTTCAGACCTTGTGTAATTGAAGGCAGATAGTGTAAACGTCATCTCTTTCTCTAAGGTTAACGTGGGTGTCATGTGGCCAGCATAACGACTAACCGCCACTACTTTCCTCAATTAAAGCCAGGTACCCATTTAAGTTGTGTGGACTCAGCGGCGCCCTAACAAATCATTAAATTCAAAATCCCAACCGAATTACGAACCGAGGACCCCAGGTTCGGAAGCCAAGCTCTTAAGCACATAGCCATTAAGCACCCTTTCCGCTTTTTTACCATTAACTGCCCGGTCCAGTCAGTGATTTTTTAGGTGTTGGCAATATCAATTAGATTACTCTATATAAGAGACACAATTTCCTAAACAAGTTGCTAAAGAAGAAGAAAGATTGATTTAAAGTAAACAAAAATATTAAGCCATGTCTGTATCTAACCTTAGTATGATGGACAGTTGGGGTACCACATACGATTTGTCCACTGTCTTTCTCCAGTTCTCTCTGCCTTTTGCTTCTGATAGAACATTCTTCAATGGCAGGCCAGTTCAATCTTTTATGTTTTCATCCTATCGCTTTCTCTGCCTGCCTTTTCTTTCCTGGTACTGTTCCTGAAGGAAGCTTTGAAGACATTGTGATATGACTATGAAGTTTTAATTTGCATTTTCTTTTTATAGTCTGCAGGCCATCGTGGGGTCCAATCGCTGTCGTAACCCTGTCTCTAATCTCTTCGTTTGAAATGTGGACTTTAAATGTGATACCTAGGATCTTTCTGTAGCTTCTCAGTTCCATTGCTAGGATCCTCCTCTGTAGCTCTGCAGTCAGCGTCCAAGACACACAAGCAAACAAGAATGTGGCTTTTACCTTGAGTGACTCAGTCGGACTTTGCTGTCGATGACTATGCTTTAACCAATGTCTGTATTATTAAACTAAATTATGTGTCAAGAAAAACTCTATATCAGACATTTTTTTTTTTACTTAAATTAACAAAGCTAGGAAATAAGTGTAACAAACATATCTATGCAAAAATGAATATTCCCATTTAAATTTCAATATTAGTGTTTTAGAATTTTGCGAACAAAGATTTTATATTTTCAGAAAGAAAAGAGTTTTTCCTCCTGAATGATACAAACTTTGTGAATAAAACAAATGAAACTGATTTCCATACAAGAATTATTTGGAAATGTGGAGTACATGACGAACAGAAACACGATTTTCAATTATTCTATCGACAATTTGACGGGACACAGCGTCATCTATCTTATGTACGTAACAAAACAAATGTATGTATGACTTAATAAACACTAGACGTAATTCCCAGATAATGCAATGTGTTAAAACTCTTGCGATATCCGATTACACGTGAAAGTTAAGTAGCGTGTTACATTTCTCTCCTAATGATAACAATGAAACTCCAGTATGATATGTACCGAAATCTGAGGCACGGTTGTTGGGCGGAAAAGCGCTTGGCTTTCGAACTGGGGGTTCCGTGTTCGAATCTCTGAGATGACTGGATTCATAATTCATAACTTTCATGGGCGACTGATATTACTTAGACTTAGATTTAGGTCCTACCTCGCCGTTCGGCACATTAGGCGGCAAGCCGTCTCAACAAAGATCTGTCACTGGCAACGTCCAAAGCGTCCTCCCAACTGGTGTCCACTGTTCTGAGGTCCTCCTTGAAGATGTAGCGCCAAGTAATACGAGAGCATCCTTTCTCACGTTTTTCTCGTATTGGCCTCCAAGTCATCGCAATTCTTGGTATGCGTAGTTCATTTTGTCGGAGAACATGTCCCGCAAACCTCATGCGACGTTCTGTCACAACCTCACTGAGTGTTCGACTCCCAGTTCGGCCTTGTTTGAGACCCGATCTGTGTAGCTGACTCTCAAAATCCGTCTCAGCCATTTTTGTTGAGCCACATTTAGTCTCTTCTCAATTTCGATAGATGACTTCCATGTCTCACATGCATATGTTGCAGTTGGAATGACGATTGTGTTGAGAAGGTGTATTTTTGTATCGAGTTCAATGCCTTGTCCAAATAGCCTGCAACCTTTGGTAAATGCTCCCTGCCTTTTCTATTCGGCACGCTACATCATGGTATGCATCCCCATCATTTTTTATGATGCTACCAAGGTATATGAAATTGTTAAAATCTTCAAGCTTTCACTGGCCAAGTCTGACAAGGACTCTCTTTGCCTGGTATACCACTTGCAAAATTTTAGTCTCATCCAAATTTATGCTGTTGCCAATTGTGTGTGCTTCTCTATCTAGGCTCTCCGTCATTTCTTGTATACTTTTATTTGTAGCCCCGAGTAGTGCAACGTCATCGGCGAAGTCCAAGTTCGTCATTCGGTTTTGTTCAAGCCATGGAATACCAAAGGCAGTCTGGTTCATTGCTTTCTTCATTATGTAGTCGATGGCTAGGAGGAAAAGGAAGGGAGATAAGATTCACCCCTGTCTCACAGCTGTCTCGATGCTAAAAAACTCGGTTGATTCTTCTTCTTTTTTAATGCAGCAACTAAAATATATCACCTATGCATTTTCTGGTCCTTATATCTTAAGCACAAACGTTAGAAACTATGAACTACAAACTATCAGAAACCACAACCCAATCTTAGTTCATGCACAAGAGACGAGTGAGTATCAAAATTGTGTTTAATATAAATAAAATGTTAGGCCGACTGACGACATGACACTACAGGATACGGAGATATATTAATGTTATTTTTATTATTACAGTGTTCATATATATTTTCAATGAAGCGATAATCACTTGGCTGGAGAACGGATATTAATACATGATTAATTACTTTATGGATTTTGGGAGAAGCCATTCTCTTTCGTCAAATGTCGGATGAAGCTAAGGCTGTTTGAACGGTTATAGTAAAATAGTAAATAACTCTAAATGCTGCTAAATATTGTTATTAAATATACTTACATTATATAAAAATACACAAGTTATTTTTTTTTATTACGAAACAAAAAAGTAAAGTTATATAAGTTGAGGGATAGAGAGCAATTATGAACATGTGAACATTAGCTCTGATTTCCTGGATGCACCGATGAACAAGAGTTAGGAAAAATTAATTAAAAAGCTAAGAATTTCGAGTTAAGACATTCCAAGAAGCCATTTTGCAAATATAGCATTCGATGTAGTAGCCATGTAGGAACTAAATCAATTATAGGTTGTAAAGTCAGTACTTCGAAATCGCCTGTATATGTACGATTATAGTCATAAAGGCTCTGACTCATCAATCATCACAAATTTTTATTTTTCCACTTGCCATGAACAAAAAAAAAAATTGAAAGGCAAAAAGTACACAGTCTACATTGGATCTAGAGCAAGTATACTATTATCAAGATTGAAACCGCAGCGGTTAATTTTATTCATATTATCATCTCAATTATTTTTTTTAAAGTGACGTTAGAAACAGAACTACAAGATATAACTTTTAGTAAATAAATTCACGTTAGAACTTATTAAAAAAGAAATGCTTCTAGACTAACATTTTAATTTTCAATATCTTGCTAACAGATATGTTTAATATTATGTTTAGTTTGTTGGTACAGAACATCGTCACGTGATGTATGCAATCTGTAACAATTCCGGTGTCTACGTCTGCCGGATTACAGACAATGGCAACACCACCGTTGTTACTTTGGCAGGCACACTCAAAGTCAGATGTAAGTGAATATGTTTTGTCACAAATTTAATTTAGTCATAAGATTACAAAGAGAGTTTGTGTTATCACACAAAGGCGGCCCCCGTCGAAAGTAAAGGCGGTTGGTCGTTGTGCTGGCCACATAACACCCCTGCTCGTTAAACATTGCAGAAAGAATGTAATGACTTTAACATCATCTGCCCCATAGATCGCAAGGTCTGAAGGGGACACTAAATGTTTCATGCGACTTGTGGTTAAATTAAACAGTTAGGATAGTAATAATACCAGAACAACACAATAATAGCAGAGGAGATATCTACATCACACTAATCCAGTAACACCAGGGTCTACAAGCGTGTGTTACACGCTTTTAGTTTTGTGTGAAATGTCTGTCCGTCTGTTCGTCTTGTTTAGATCAAGTAAACTAGAAAAGATAGTAAAAATCCGACATCATAATATTTTAGTCTATTCAAAGCGCTACTTTTTTTCTTTTCTAAAAGCGAAAAATCTTAAGTGGGGAAACAAATGATTGAAAAAATTATAAAATAGATATAGACATCAGTTGGACTAGGTTCTCAATTTCAACTATTCTTTGGTTTGCTGGACCACTGGGGCACCACACAAGAACTGTCAACCTTCTTTCTACAATCTTTTCTGTCATTTGTCTTTGATAGAATTTAATTCTGATGTTATTTCTGAATATAATGATATATGCCTGGGTGGACCAGTTCAGGGGCCAATATTGGGTTTGTGTTTCCACACAGACTGTCTTTGTATTCTTGTTGATTAAACTTTTACCAGACAAACATAAAGACATACAGAGAGACAGATTGAATTGATATAAGATTTCTAAAAATAAGATAAGACAGACAGAAAAAGCGATGGTAAAACAACATAAAAGAGTAATCAGGCCTGTCATTGAAAATATCTATCCAAGGTAAAAGACACAGGTATGGAGAAAGACATTCGTTAGATCATGTGTCGTGCCCCAAAGGTTTGTCATTCTAATAGAAAGGAGAAGATGAGGTGTGGTTAAACATTATGTTAAGCTTTATGTAAATATCATACTCGAGATATATACAAAAGGGAATTCCTTCAAAGATTACGCATAAAACTGAATGATTTGTATTTTAAATATGGGAATGTGGCATTTTATGTGACGACATAGACTGCGTTTCTTAGGGGTGGGGAAACATAAAGCGATTTATTGATCTTGAAATATTCCACTTATTCAAATATATTTTCTCTCTACTTTTACTCTATTCTAATTTCTTTACTTTGAGCTCAATTATTATTACTTTTTTATAAAATATTAAATTTCTTCTTAATTTTGAAGGTAGGGCAACTTACTGCAACATAAAAGATGCGAACCTAAATCTTCTCGTTCGTGACGATAGTGTCTATACAGATGGCACAATTTGTGTTTTTGTGTATCCCAGGCCAAAATTAGAGAATATTGAAATGTATAAAGGTTAGCTCTTCTTTTTTTTATTTAAGTGATATTTTTGTTTAAAACTTTCGGCGTTTCCCTTTATTTTTTCTGAATCTCACTCTCAGTCACCGCCAAAATTACGTGGGCTAACTCTAGTTCGACTTGCAGAAATGAAAGAGTTGCCTTTCCATGTTTTTTTTTTGTTATAGTGATGTCTCACATGGTTGGGCGACGAAATGAATTATATATATATATGTGTGTGTGTGTGTGTGCATATTATGCCTCCCGTAAATCCAGCTACCATTTTAATATTTTGCCACATCTAATGAAACGCTATTGTCTGCGGACGGTCTACATCTTATCTATGGGTAACGTCTGAGAGGAAATATGTTCACATAATTGATGTAATGCGTTATTGTCTAATTATCTTTCAACAGTTCATGCTTCGTTCTAGCAGATTCCAACTTAATCAAGCCTTACTAGAGGATTCTTAGAAGTATTACTATATACCTATCATAACCCTACGCATGAACATGAGTTATTTATTTGTCAGTAATGGCAAGATTGAAGTCATTGTTTCTTTGATGTCATTTATGGACTAAAGAGTTATGTTCCTAATTATAGACTTATTAACACATTTGAAAGCCCTGGCAAATAAAAAAAAAGCAGCGTAAACATTGAAAAGTAAAAAGAGCAACTATAGTGAAATGTTCGCTTATTAAAAATATTTTTTTTTCAAATTAAATTTTTTAAGTAATAATAAAAAGTAATAATAAATAAAGTAATAAAGTAAAATAAAGTAATAATAAAAAGAAAACGATTTTTAGTGATACAAAATTATAATTTTCATTTTGTATACAAAAGTTTCTAATATTTGTTTACCTTACAATAAACTTTTATATTCTGACTTCTGTAACAGTGAATGCGTCACAGAACACTTCCAAATTTAAATACAACATTAACTTCTCTTACACTGATGAGATATCAAATCGAGGAGAGCTCCACATCAGACTTTACAATGTAACGCCATCAGATTATGGGAGATATTATATTCATGTTCGGAATGACATGGCTTCAAAACTTTATTTTAAACTAACAGGTTTGTTTTCATCCAGTAAGATCTATTTATTTATTATGTA
>JADKLZ010063490.1:0-11061 GCA_021533235.1 Biomphalaria straminea | reverse complement strand
AAAGCACTTATACAAAGAGCTTATTTATATTGTAAAAAAAAAGTATTTTGCATTTTTAACTGTACATCTTTTGTGCCTGGTTGAGTGATAGAATCTTCGGACAGTCGTCGAAATGTTCCCGAGTCGAAACATACCCACTTCATTCCACTGTTGTCGTGAAATAAGATAATGGCTAAAGCATAGTATTTATATTTCTGAAGAAACATCTGATGCATAAAAACTGTTAGACGATTGCAAACTCGTTGGGCAATTATTGTATTTATGAAAGCTATACTAGCTATACTACATCGTAACTTTTAAAGAAACGTCTGGATTTTTATAAGATAAGATAAATGATAAAAGAGCGTCTAGTGATTACAGATACCTAATGTGTTATTGTGGATGTGCTTTAAGTTTTGGCCTCTTTAGTCACATAAACATTTGCAAATATCCCATAAGATGTAAAATGCCAGATTTTAGCTCAACAATATTCTATTTGTTAACAAGCTAGAAAAAAATAAAATAAACTTAATTGAGGGTCTCTTCTTTTTTGTTTTACTATGTCTATTTGTTATCAAAGTGCTTTGAATATATTTTTTTAATTTAATATACTTTATAATTTTATTTTGATATTTAGTATAAAACTTACATAAATTATAAATAAGACACATCAGTAAAGTTACCGCCACAAAACTTCCCATAATACCAAATGCAATGATCTTTAAAATATTGTCGCTTTGAGCTGTGATAAAAGACTTATGAATTAAATGACAATTACATTTTTGAATTAGAATACTACATTCATTACAATGTTATGACTGGTAAATAATACTCACTCTTCGTAAGACTGGTACTGGTTTCTGTAGTATTAAATATTTCAGTAAAACCAGTGATCGAAACATTTTTCGAATCATAGTCTGAGGACAAAAAATATACTTAAAAGGAATAATTTGATACTTTGATATATAATTTTGGTAAAAAATAATAATAAATAGTATTTTAATAGTAATATGGATCATGTGTGGAATCTCTTTTAAAATGGCAAGTATGCAATACAGGCAAAAAAGAAATCACCAAACAGAGGTAGATAAATGAATGAAAAAGGATATAGGTGTTGATCTTAGATAGGACGTGTAGATGGATTGGTCATACCTTTAGAAAAGATGATACCAACAAACGAGCTAAACACTCCTAAAAGTGGAACCCCAAGGAAACAAGACTCAGAGGAAGACCGAAAAAAAAAAGCAACGAAATGTACACAATGACGCCGAGGGGACAGCAAAGAGCTGGGCATCCATTTAAAAACTAGCAAAAGATCATCTAAAGTTGCGTGTTTTTACTAAAGCCCTACGTTCCACGAGGAACGCAATAGTGATGATGATATAATAAATGCAACGTCTTCGAATAACTGTACAAAATAAAAACAGATCTTTGGTTAGATTGAAAAATTAAAATTTAGCTTAGAGTACTATTTTCAGTGGCTTCCAAATCTGGGATCGAATCTCGGTGACTATTGGGATTTTAAATTGTGGATACCTAATTTCAGTTGGGAAAACTAAAGTCGATTGGTCGTTGTGCTGACCAGATGACAACTTGTTCATTAAACGCCGACCAAAGAAACAAATGACCCTAACATTATTTGTCCTATGGATGTTAACGACTGAAAGGGGACATTTTTATTATATTGTTTTACTATTTTCATAGGATTAGAATCTTTTCCAACAGAACATCGATGTATTTTATTTCACTTAGAGAAAATCATGTGTTGTCTTAGTTTTTTTTGTTTGTTTTTTTTTAAATTTTGATTATTGTTATTAAAAATAATAACTTTAAAAAGCTGACAGAAATGTTAAGTGTTTTTAATGAAAAATAAATTGAATTGGTGTTCATAGTAATGTTCGGGTGGTTCGAGTCACAAGGAAAATTAGGACGTAAGTCTATCAAACTTTATCCCTGTAGTGTGTAGATAGAACGTGATTCAAAATGTATGGGGCAAAAATCATCTCGCATTTATTCATTTTGAATGCATTGTAATGGATTGAGTCACTGATCATTTAATACAGAAGTTAAGCTTGTTTAACTGGCTGATATTTTCAACTCGTCAATTTGTTTTAAAGAAAATAACGTATTCATCTCCCTCAAAATAGCGACTCCTCAGCAGACATAACGGTATGTGTTCTTTGCACTTTGCTTACCTTGTCCTCGAATTCACTCTGAGCGCCTTTCCTGTGTTTTTGTTTTACCGTTGCCAGTATATATCAAAGAAATTAAAGATTTAATAACATCTGAAAATAAACGTGGTGGACATGGGAGGAATATTCATATTTGCTCGATGTTGACGGAATCGCCGGTGTGGTTACATTGAGCACTTGTAAAGCATTAAATAAAAACTTAAGCTGTATACAAAACTTGTGTCCAGCTAGGTATCAGATTATAAAAAAATATATTCTGAAATTTATGTAGCGATTGTTTTGGTAAATTTTTTCTTAATTTACTTTATATTATGTATTATATATGTAAGTGTGAAAAGCATGATGAATCGATCTCGATCAATTAACATAGAAAATCTGTAATTAAAAGATATCTTACTATTTGGTCATTGCTAAGGCGATTAAAGACTACGGTAATTCATCCTGTGGAAAGGCTTCCACGGCTTTTACTATTTCTTTTAAAACCTTCAATTTTCTAAGAATGGATCTTTTGAACAATTAATTTTACTACAAAGTATCGTTTAAAGTATCGTACTAAATAACCGACGACTCTTTACCCGCTAGAGCACCCCCTCCAGCTGTAAGACCTCCACACAGGCGCATATCCAGCTACTGCATCGATACGACAATCAGATAATTTCAGAAGACGAAAGTGACATACTCTCACTCGTAAAGTGCGAAGAATGACAATATAATATTTTATTATTTCTTGTATATTATATGTAAATAAATATCTATCAAATTTTTGTATCTTTTTGCATTGTTTATTTTGTTGCGTGCCTGCTTCCGATATATGTATGCTAAGATAGCCCAGTGAGTGGCAAACTCAAAATAATCATCCCCTACACACTAAACAAGCAAACTCATGCTTGCACTAGGGCCGTCACAGTGGGCCGCTGGTCGTCTACTTTTACAGTATTCGGATTTATGTAAGCGCGACATGAATCGCTTAAAAATCGACACTTGCATATGGTAAAAATGTGGTACTGTATAGATCCGCATAAAAGACGAGAATAAAGGAAGGGTACCAAATTAAACATGCCATACACGAAAGTAGTAGAAAGAAGGGTAAAAATGCAACGGCTCCTGTTGATTACAGATGCCCAACATGTGACCGCAGCTGTGTATCAAGGATAGGCCTAACACAAGCAGTAGCTAAGGAAAACAAATCTCTCTCAAGACTTAAAATGCAACAGAAATATTAATAATTACTTTGATAATACAACATTCTTATGGCCACTTGAATTAGAATTGACAAGCTCCTCCCCTCATTCACACATTTTTATGTTAGGCACTTATAAGGTGCACCACAAAGGATGAGGATTGATTTATTTATCATCACCTATTTAATATTAAAGCTTTCAAATAACTGAAAAAAAAACATATTACTTGTATTAAATTCACCGAGATATGCTTTTGTAAATATTAAATCCAATAAACACAGACACACAGATAAATGTATATATTAGAGAAAGCGAGAGAGAGAGGCTCTATTTGTGTGTGTGTGTGTGGGAGAGAGAGAGAGAGAGAGAGAGATAAACAAAGTGACAAAGGTGGTTAGAGGTTTCAGGAAAGAATTTAGCTAGTAGTCTTGCTCAGGTCATAGCTCGTTCACTGTGATCATATGCCTAATTTTCTTTTTCCAAACTTTTGCATTTTAAAACTTTGTCTTTCAGTTCATTAAAAACCTACTTGCAAATTTCATAGTATCCGTAAAGTCTGGTGTATTGTCTGGACACTCAAAACCTAAATAAAAAAATTATTTCATTTCACTTCACAATTAAGTTAATAAATTAAATAAGAACAAAACTATTAAAAAAGGCATAATAATTAACTATTTTTTATTTTAAAATTTATAATGTAGTAAATATTTTCAAAAATATAGCAATATATAGCAAAACTGACCCATTTCAAAGTTGTCAACAATCGTCTCAATTTGTTTTGAACCAGGTACATTTGGAACTACATCTACTTTTAAATTTTCTAGATAATTTAAATGTGTTTTTCTCATTACATGAACTGTACACAGTGTATTATAATAAGTAACTGTTTCATTTATAACAGTATGATTATATAATACTTCACTTTGAATCTGCAATATAAAAATATGTTAATGACATTTAATAAGCAATATGAATAAAAAAATAAACATTGACAGATAAACTTGTGTTCTATCTCTTCATCACTTCCTGTGGATTTGGAGATGCCGTTATTCTATTATAAATACTACTAAATACATTAAATGACATAATGTATGCAATTTAAATATTTTAAACTTAAACTAGCAACAATCGATATATACACAGATAGGATGATTAAAATAAATGATTTAATATTAGATTTGGTTTACATAATCAATTTTGACAAATCTATGTCTAAATGTTAAAAACAACAGCAAAACTCAATGTATGCTGGAAGTTGAGATCAATAACACTATTTTAAGATATTGTTACTTAAAGCTCATATCAAGATTTTTAAACAATGCTATAGGTTTTCAGACAGTAAATGATTCACTTTAGTTCTACCCTTGAGAATAATCTTTACAGAAATCCAACTGTCTCCATAGATCCATGTAAAAAAATAATCTTCTGTCAAGGGAGTACCCTTGGTCAATGTTACCTGTTACCTATCCCTTAGTATGGTGGACCGTTGGGGCACCAAGCAAGACTTGAAGACCGTCTTTCTCCATTCCTCTCTATCCTTTGCCCTGATTAGAACTTCTTTCAGAGGTAGGCCCGTCCATTCTTTAATGCTGTCTTCCCATCGCTTTCTCTGTCTGCCTCTTCTTCTTTTTCCTGGTACTGTTCCCTGGAGGAAGGTTTTTTTGCGAGCCCCGAAGATCTTGTTACACGGCCATACATTTTGAGCTTGAGTTTTTTCACAGTAGTTAGCAGGTCATCATGAGGTCCGATCGCTGCAGTAACCCTGTCTCTAATCTCTTAATTTGTGATGCGGTCTTTAAATGTGATGCCTAGGATTCTTCTGTAGCATCTCATTTCCATTGCTAGGATCCTCCTCTCTAGCTGTGCAGTCAGGGTCCAAGACTCGCAAGCATATAGAAATGTGGCCATGACAAGGGAGCGCATGAGTCTGATTTTGGTGCCGAGAGCTAAGCCTTTATCTTTCCATATTATTTTTAGTTTAGAAAGGGCTGCTGTGGACTGTGCTATTCTGACCATTAGTTCGGGCTTTGTTCCCTCATCCGAGACAATAGCTCCGAGGTATTTAAAGCTGCTAACGCTAGTTAGCTTTTCACCTCCAATACTGATGGCCTTTGTAAAGCCCTGATGGCTATTGGTCATAATTTGTTGTTATTTTCTGCATTTATTTGCATGCCATATGCTGCGGATGTCTTGTCAATGCGCTTCACTAGGTCGGCTAGTTCGTCTTCTGTCCCTGCTAGGCCATCGATGTCATCTGCGAAGCGCAAGTTTGTAATTTTTCTTCCTCCAATGCTTACAGTACCTTCAAATCCCTCGAGAGCATCTTCCATTATCCTTTCAAGGAAGATATTAAAGAGTGTTGGTGAAAGGAGCCAGCCTTGTCTTACTCCAACTGTGGTTTTGAACCAGTCCCCAATATTGTTGTTGAAGTACACCGCACTGGTGGCATCCTTGTATAGGTTCTGTATAACTTTGGTATGTTTGCATTAACGTTATATTTTTCAAGCTTTATTGAATTCAATGTTGCAACCAGTGAAACACAAATATAAAATTAATTTGGCACTTACTTCAGAATAGTTTTAGGCACCATTATTCTACTGAATGATCTATATCCTTATCATCTCAAACAAAATACATACCTCGTTGTCGAATAAGTAGAATTTACATATTGCTTCTGGAAATACTTTTTCAATACGACAAATTACAAAGAAATGTAGGTAACATGTTTCAGTTATAGTACAGGTGACGTTCATTGGTTTAGCTGTAGAATGGACATAAATGTTCAAATTTCACGAGATGAAAACTATAATATAATGCTAGGGCAAAAAGTCAACGGAAGGAATACTCTAAATAAAAAGATGTACGTCAAATAATAATAATATAATGATTCAAACACAAATTCCAAAACATTATCTTCATTATAGATTTAAATATAAGGAAAGCCTTTTTTTTTTACATTTTTTCCAACCTTGTTTGTATGTCATTATGTTTATGGCAATAAAGAGAAAAATGATGTTTTAAACATGAAAATATTTCAGAAATTGTATTTGGTATAAACAAAGAACAAGACATGATTGATTCATTTAATAGCAATACTAATAATTAATATAGTGGAGGTTAAAAAATGAATAAAATAGTTTAGAAAACACATTAAAAAAAAACTAAAAAATATGAAAATTAAACAAATTTTCCTTATTTTTCTATACAAATAATCAAAATGCAATTTGTTTTTAGCACACAAAGAATAAACATATAAGGTTTCCATGTAATGTCTTGAAAATATTGAAATCGTAAGAATAGAAATGAAAGAATTAATTTTTTTCAAAAGTTGCAAAACAAAACATGGTGTGAAGTCTTAATTATGACAAAATTATATTTATAAAAGTAATCAATTCATTTCGAAGATTCTAAAATTATTTTAAAAATGCTTATTTCGTTAAGTAGTAGACAAATTAGTATTTTTATAGCTCGTCCATCGTGGCTTAATGATGACTCTAATGATGCCATCCAGGAAGCTAAGCCTTTTACTGGTTTTCGCCTCATCATGTGGCTGGTGAGACCTATGTGAGCCCGGAATATTCGGTTGCACACAAGGCAGGTTATTTTAGTTGAAGCTTTTTCTCTTAAACAATGTTCTACCAAAACTATTATCTTGGCCTCTGCGAATTGAGCACCAGTTTTCGCAGCGCGACGCCATGTGTAATGTATAATTTATAAATATCGCAAAACAAAAAATAATAAAAATGTTCAAGAGATTTAAGCATAGACATATATATATAGACTGGCCGATGAAGAACAAATTATTATTGGAAAAATTTGGGCAAGCATAGATTTAGTTATATATATTTTCCTATGTCTTTCAATATGAAATTGTTGATATGGTGCGCATAGGTGCATGCGTAGCCTATAAAGACTAATATTAGGAATAATGAAGTTTTGTACTTTTCAAAACTAAAGATCATAGTTATATATAGACTGAAATTTACGTCATAGAATTTATAGCTCATTTGCCATCATTTTTTTCTAACGTAGATGTGGACATAAAACATATTTGACTCTTCCCAATTGAAAATAAGATCCTGTTTCCAGTCTATATATATATATGTCTATGGATTTAAGTCATATAAATAAATAAATAAAATAAATACTTTAAAAATTGAAGCTGAAAAAAAATGTAACTATGTGGAAAAAAAGGAGCTCTATTAGTGTCCGTGATCTGCCATGATACAGGAAATACAAGACCATTTTCTCGTTTTTTCTTCTACTATATATATATCTTAAACATTTTAAAATTTCTTCTTAAATGATACAGTCATAGACATAAATAAATATAGACTGGACAATAAGAGAGTTTTATGAAACAACGATTTGTGAATTGCGTTTGTGTGTACTTTATTTTATGTCTATAAATTTTTTTTGTAGGTGGTCGGTTTAGATTTTCTTTTTGTCGTCTGGGTTTGTCCTTGGCGCGGATTTGCTTTTGGTCTCAAATGTGTATCCCGCGGCCTTCGTGAGTGACCGCCAGCTGTCTCGTTCCGACGCCTCATGCAGCCAGGTGCTCATTTCTATGTCAGCGAAGGAAAGTTGACGCCTAAGCTGATTTTTAAAACGTTTTCGTTGGGCGCCTCTGTTACGTCGACCACCTTTAGCTCACTTTGGCATACGTTCGTCTCCCATACGGGATACGTGCCCTGCCCAGCGTAGCTGACGGACCATAAGAAGTCCCTCTATACCAGTGTTCTTCAACGGGGGCGATATCGCCCCCTTGGGGGCGTTTTCGAGATTTTGGGGGGCGCTGGGAGCCAAAGGGGTGGTAGGGGGGCGCTGGGCACAAAAATGGGCGGTAAGGGGGCGCTGAGTATAAAGGGGGAAAGAAGAAACTAAAGGTGCACTGAAACAAAACAAATAAAACATTTCTTGAAAATTAAAGCTAGCAAACTAAATATACACAAAGTATAGGCCTAATTCGCTTGCTTCTGATTTAATTTTAGAATCTAAGTTTGGGAATCCCATTTTCTATTTTAAAATTCTAACTCTTCTTCTGAAATCGAAGGGTATCTAGTTTACTTAGATCTTGAGCGCATAAACGTTCATGATTTGTTAAACAAAGTGGATAATACGTCTTTTAGATTAAAGTCTCTTATAACAACATATGTTAATATTTGATATGTAATTGTTAATTAAGAAAAATGTTAAAGCTAACATTCTAATAGAATATTTTTTTTTCAACAAAAACCTTGACAGAGTTTTATGAAATGGAATATTGCAAAGAGTTTTAGTGAATTGCCACTAGATAAAAAAATAAACAAATAATGAAAAAGATGTTAGATGTTAGGCTCTTAGATTGTTGTCAGAGGCGGCCTTACCAGTGCGTGGGGTCATAGGCGAATGTCAAATGCGGGGCCCTGCGCTGGAAGGGTAGACTAGATATTGTGGATATATCGTAACATGTCAAGCTAATAGGATCGTCCGCCACTCACACTGAAGTCCTTTTTAAATACTAAATATACCACCTTACGTAAGTACTGTACTATTGACCTTTAAACTACATAAACTGGAAATTTTCACCAGCTTAACTTCTGAATCTAATAACTCCACAAAATGCTATGTAAACGGCATCTTTGTGGCTAACATCAATCGTGCAATCAAGGATGATGGGAAAATAAACCATCAGGTCCATCCATAATCTCGTTTTGAATCCTATTTCTGAGGTACTGGACATGAGCCTCGGCGTTTTAATTCGTCGAAGTTCTTATATGGTTAGGTCTATTTTGTCAAGCATCTCAACTAAGCCTCAAAACTGGTTGTTGTTTGGTACATAAAGATTCTCTGTTTTTTTTTTTTTTTTTTTTTTTTGTCATTTTCTAATGCCTAGGTGAACTGTTTAATAGTGATAGCCGCTTAGAATGTACAGGTCATAAGATGATGTCTTAATCGAAACTGAACAGTATTTCGAAAACAAAAATGTCATGTTAAGACCTTAAAAAGTAATTGGCATCATAAAAATGCCCAGTAATATTGAGCAACATGTTGTAGTTTATGAGAACGTTTCTGGTTTTCGACCACCTGCGGACAATGGTTATGCTTGCCCTGAGTGTGGCACAATATCTAGGTCACAGTTAGGGCTGTGCAGCCGTGGGAAATACTGCATTTATCACTGATCTTCAGACTCGAAGATAAGTCTTAAATAAATCTATTTAAAGAGTTTTACAATCTCACGTAACTTGTTTGTTAAAAAATGAATTGCTGCCTAAAGACACCGACATCTGCAATTCACATAACAATGCGCTATGAAGAAATTACGATTCGCTTCTAGGATGTAAATAAATAAATAAAAAATAATAAATATAAATAACAATTATTAAACATCTGTTACCGATGTTCAAATTGAGTTGCAGGTGTGCCTCAAAACTCAAACTCAAAAATAGGTTTACAAAATTATGTCTTCAGTAAAAAGAATGCTAACATAGGAGGCACAACAGAGATGTGGCTGCATTTGAATGTTTCAGTAAAATCCCAAAACTTTGGTCGAAAATGGAATTATGTTTTAGCTTTTCCATCAACATACATGGTTAACCTAGATTTAGTGCATAACAAACTTAATAACCCTAACCCTAACCCTAACCCTTAATGAATAAGCAAAGAAATAGGCTGGATATAGCCATTAGATGAGACCTTCGCCTTGCTTTGACTAATTTAAAGCTTGAAATTTTTAATATTGTCAGACTGCAGGAGGCACGGGGTTCCCATTAGCTTAATTTCACTTTGTAGTAAGTTCAGCAATAATAATGTTTAATTAAAAATATAAACACATTTACAATTAAACCGAAAAATAGTAGGCCCTAATATTCAACAATTTAAAAGAAAACTATTCTTAGGATTTGAAAGAAAGTCATGACAATGACATTAATTTTTGTGTGTAATCACTGCAAATTATTTGACATAATTTAGTTATAATGATAATATTGGCAATGCCTTCGATTCCGAAGATTAAGACTAAGTGCAGTGTTTCACATAACTACGCAAACCTAGTTGCGACTTGCATAATATTTCGAATTTCGTCTGCTAACGGTCAATTTAAGTTTTCTTTCCATCTTTTGCACCTGTCTTCAATAATGACGTTGCTTTGAGTCTCAAATGTTTGTCCCGCAGCTTTTGTGACAACTCTCCAGCTGCCTCTTTCAGAGGACATCTGCTGCTAGGGAAGGCTGTTAGGTACTTTCCTCTATGCCAGTGAGGGTGAAATGGCGCCTGAGTGGATCTTTATAGCGCTAACGAGGTGGGCACCTCTGCAACTCCTCCTACTCTAAGCTTGCCAAAGAAAATCGCCTTTGGCATGCGGTCGTCTCCCGTGCAGGATACGTGTTATTGATGGCATAAAAATTAATAAATTCATGATATTTTTTGTTCATATTTGCCTTCTCACGATTCACGTGTTTTTCTTAGAGGGGGGCGCTGGCGGAATTTTTTATTGAAAAAAATACGAAAAGGGGGCGGTAGGCCAAAAAAGGTTGAAGACCACTGCTCTATACTGTCCATACCGGCGTTCGTAATGATTTTGCTCGCCCTGGATTTGTCAAAATATGTAGGTCACAGCTGGGACTGCACAGCCAAGGGAAACACTGAATTCCTCACTAATCTTTGGATTCGAAGACAAGCCTATTATTATTATTATAAATTTTGTTTAATCTCTAAGACTGAAGATCATG
>JADKLZ010063476.1:0-13414 GCA_021533235.1 Biomphalaria straminea | reverse complement strand
CTCACTGTCTGTCTATATATCTGTCTATACAAAGCTTATACCAACTCTGTCTGCTAAAAAAGTTTGTTATTTCTCCTACTGGACAATAAAACAAAACAAATTAGGTGATAAGAACTATTGGTAGTAAATTATTTTGTTTAGTATCGAACAAGGGAAAGAAATAGTACTTGACGAAAGTGGTGGTATAAACGGAACTAGTCCTCTTTAAAGTATGTAGAAAGAACCAAACTAAAAATAAAACTTTCTATTTCCATAAGCATTTCCCTGGCACAGTGGTTGGTAGGCAGTGGCGTAGCTATGGGGGGAGGAGGGGGAGATTTTGAAAATCCCCCCGGGCCCCCATTTGAGGGGAGCCCCCAAAAAATTAACTATTACGCAAAATGCTTGAGCCTCCAAAGAGGTCAAGCCCCACCCCCCGTGCCCCCAAACGATGGAAAATTCCTAGCTACGCCCCTGTATATTGGTTTGAGGAGGCTTACATATGCTAGAGCCCTCGAGCTGGAACTCAGGTCTTTACAACTTTTTTTCTTTATAAATCTATTTAAGAAGCGATCCCAGCAACCTTAACACAGATATCCCTTTCTTTCTCCCTGTTGTTGAAAATTCTATTGACTTTCTGAAAATTATATTGATGACTTTCTGAAAATTATATTGATGAGTTTCTGGGAACATCTTTTCTGAAAAACTCAATTAGTTGAGCTACTCATTTCTTTGTTCTTTTTACCTTTGTCTAATAATATTGACTGTTATTATTCGTGTTATCTTTACATTATGTGACGTCACTTTATAAGATAAGATAAGATAATTTTATTGATCCAATCTAATGGAAATTCAGTTTGATTACAACTTGACAACGTCAGCGCAACTACTATACAAAAACAATGTTAATGAAAAATTCGAACAACATTCACATACAAACACACATGCACATTCACAACCAGCGCTTTATGAATTTGACTTCTATGTACTTCTCGATGACAGCTGATCTCAGTTGAATAGTCTAGTTTATTGCAATCGTGTACATAAATAAGATAATATTGTTAAATATTTTTTTGTATTATTAATTATGATCAGAAAAAGGGAGTATGGTATAGCGTACTAATTAAGCCTAGAAGTTTTTTTTCCTCAATGCACTGGAAGTCTACTAAAGCAAAATATCAATGATCCAAGCTTAGGGGAGTGAGTTTCATTCCTGGCACAGCAAGACTCGGATATAAATATATAGTCATTGTTACAGGTTTCTATCTAGCTCTATAGAAACTATCTTAGTATCTCACAATCACACCATGTCTAGGTGTCCCTGGGTTCAGCTATTATTACATAACACAGTGCAACTCAGTCAATACGAACACATAAACTTTATTGCCGTTGAAAGAATGTATCACACAACAAGCTGGACTCTCTCTTTCTGACAACTAACACACTTCCGGTCATTCGCGCATATGTAAAAATAATTATACATTCAAACACACATTCATCCGTGACAGTCATCTATATAATTTCGTATTGATCCTATTTCATATATATTGTATGTAGACCTCTAGACACGTGACCGCTGGACACACTTCATGTGAACAATGTCGAGACATATAGAACTGACCAGCTCAGTTTATTGAATGAAAGGTCGCTTACTAGCTCCAGACGACACCACATCATAACTCTATAATAGCCAGTCTAATGCTTTCTTTTTATAATAGCTATTTATGTACATACACACACATTAATTATTATACATTTTTTATTAGTATGACTACTTAGATAAGTGAATAGTGCAGTAGTTTCACGATATTTGTGTTGCTTAAGGCTATTGCTAGACATTTCCAAACATCGCAGCCTAGAAATATTCAAATAGATAAAACTACATTCTCTTACCCAAAAAATCCAAAGCATTCTTTTGGTCATTTAGGAAACGTGTATATGGCATAATAGTTCAAGGGGGTAATACTATGAATTTAGTTGCCTTAAGAGAGTGGATCTTCACAAAGACGTTTGAAGGACTAATAAGGGACCTGGAGGATAGTGCAGGAAGATATATGTCATGTTTCAACTATTTCCCATTCCAGCTGTCTGCGATTGGTAGAACGTGGATCTAGAAAGGTCGCACAATTTAAATACTGGCTTGTCCTACAATTTAGAGTATAATCAACTATTTGGCTAGCACTGCGCTATCTCGTTCAAATAATGTCCACTTAAAAAATGCTAAATGCATTTCTAAGAATGTAGGAATACAATCACTTAGGTCGACCTAGTCACTTACTGATAGTATAGGAGGAGGAGGGAGAGAAATGAACCTGCCAACATTGAAGCTTAAGTACAAATTTGCCAATTTATCGAAAAAGGGAAATAAATTTTACATTACTGCGGGATATAGTAGTAAATGTGGAGTTCTTCCCCTTAAATAACGCGCACCACCCCCTATTTATTTTAAAACATTTTTTTTCTTGTTTCAAATTGAAAAATTAAATCTGACAATCTGGTTAGCTTGCAGTATAACGTAACAGCCGTGATTCAAGTTAATCAATACCCTAATGTGTACGCATATGTAAGATGAAAGCTAAAGAAGACTTCGACACGAGCAGAATGACAAGGCCCGTATATGCTTCACGTCAACGAAAACAAAAAAAAAGAACAATACAGATCAAATGTTTTAGATCATGAGATGTACCCAGCTCAAAGTTACCGGGATTGTTCAACCACATATTCTGATTGACGACAAAGTCCCTCGACGATCTCTCAAATATATCACACATATTACGTCGTAAGATAGGTGGCAGGTGAGGTAGAGGTCATTCCTTATACATGAGCGAGCTTTGTATCATTGACCAGTGCACAATGATTGATCGTTACTCACTTTGAATACACTGTCGTGTGTTGAAGCTGTGTACACCACCCAATGCTGAATTTAGATATGAGATTCCCAAATTATAGCTTAGGCCCCTCCACCTTTTTTTGCCCCCCCCCCTACCTCGGCCAAAAAAAATTGTCCGAGTGAGTTTATTATGAATATTCATGATTTTAAGTTCAATATTCATTATTTCACTATCTATATACTTCTTAACCGAGGAAAGATGCAAAACAACAGAGCTAGGCGGGCCCAAGATTAGACTCCACCCCCAGGACACAGAGGAAGACCAAAAAGAACATGGCGAAGCAGTGTACTAGATAAGGCTTAGAGGACTGTAAAGACCTAAGCAAGAGACCGAGGAGAGTGGTGTAGAAGGCGCGGTGCCTGAGAGGTAAAGCGATTGTCTCAGGGTTCAAATCCTGGTGAAGACTGGAATTTTGAATTCCGTGATTTTTAGGGCACTCTGAGTCCAACTCTGAGTACCTGACATTAGTTGGGGAAAAGTAAAGGCGGTTGGTCGTTGTGATGGTCACAAGACACCCTCGTTAACCGTGGGCCACAGAAACATATCACCTTTACATCGTCTTCCCTGTATGAAAGGGGAACTTTTACTTTATTTAGAGCACAAAAAATGGATCATGGATGCCGAGGATAAAAAGAAGGTAAAAAGTTGATTACATTTGAGATGCACTACAGTGACTACATCACATGGTATCTACAGTACAAGACAGCAATGGGAAAATATAGGAGACAAGCAGACACGCAGTCAAGTTATCAAAGGGAAACAATCCATGAATTTTTTTTTTAGACTTATGAAAGGCGAAATTGCTACCTAGCTAGTTGCTTTTACTGTTTTTTAAAAATCAACCTACTTTAAAAATATAATCATCAATTGATAGATATACTTTTATCTACTGGAAATAATTTAAAATGTTTTGCTTTTAAATGTCTGCTTTTAAAAACTTTGGATGATATAATTTAGAAACCATTTTCCCCTTCTAACAGACGCAATACCGAAACATTTCATTACTTGCCAAATATGTTAATTTATTTTCAATACCTGCAAGGAGTGCTACAGGAAATCAATTTAAACGTCCACTCTACCTTCACACCCCATGCATAGCTATTGGACGATCTTTATTGTTGCAATCTTTACATCTTGAACTAGAGAATAACCTTTACATCTTGAACTAGAGAATCTTTATAGGGGATGTAATTAAAGAATCCAAATTTTCATAATTTTTCTCTTTGTTATTCTCCTTACTTCAATAATGTCTACATTGTTTACGAAAATATATATAGATATATTATCTTGTATATATTATTGTAATGTTTTAGAACTTCTCATGTTTTTTTTCTCTTTCTTTTAATGTTCAACTTCCGAAAGAAGTTAAGCGTGCAGACAGCCGATTAGTACTACTGGATGGCAACGACTCTCAGAGATGACCAAGATTTTATAACAACAGTGATGGAATTGTATTTATTTATTGCATGTATTAATCTCATTGAATCAATGATAATCATCTAAGCCAGTGGTTCTCAATCTTTTAAGCTCGGCGACCCCTCTCTACAATCCTAATCTAGCGCGACCCCCCCCCCCACTCATACTCACAGCAATAGAAGAATAGACAAATACAATCAATTTTTTCGATGATCTTTGGCGACCCCTGGCAAATAGTCAATCGACCCCCAAGTGGGTCGCGAAACGCAGGTTGAGAACCCCTGATCTAAGCTCTACCTCCATTCTTTGTTTCTTTCTTGAAATGTTTTATAATGCTGGACTTTGAAGTATAAATTTTATTCAATAAAAGACGTACCTATTATTTGTCAAACCTTAATTCTACATAAATACAATGAAAAAAAAAAAAAGATAAGAGCCAAGCAATAGATAAACCACAGTTAAACCAGTTTCTATTCACTAGTCAGTGTGTTAAATTGGAACAAGATGGCGTCTCTGTGTATACAGCTCTTTTAACGCTAAATTCTCCATAAAAAGTTTCTCCATAATGCTATTATTAGCAATATTTATATTAAGATCCTTATACACAACATTGTGTCCACTAATATTACTAGACAGTGTCAGGCTCAATACTGATACTTTGATTGTGTACAAAATAAAATGTGTACGAATTAGTAGAAACTAAATGTCATATGTCACTTTAGTGTACTTCCCGACGATTGAATTTGTTTTCTCGTTTCATGACCTATGTCTTATTTTCAGTACCTGCTAACTACCATTGCAGTTCTCTTGAGTCTCTTCTATGACGCCATTTTGTTTTTCACACTTCTATTGATATATCGAGTGTATATAAATAAACTTTTCTTATTAAATAGTAATTTTTTGTATTATTCTTATCTGGGTGCTATTTTAAAAGAAACCATATGCTTCTCTTTATTATGTCAATCTTTCAATACAATATTTTGAAAATGAAACTAAAAAAAAAAACAACAACATTTAATTCGCACACAAACGTAGGGCCTACATTTTGGAAAACATTCACACACATTACCACAGACTTATTCTAAATGTATACATTTACAGGCGGAAACATTTTTTTCTTTACAAACTAAATGGTAAAATCAATAACAATATCTTGAACATGTACAAAATAGTCGTAGGCTTATTCCGTTGTAAATCAGTAAATAAAAGTTAAGATTCTTCTCTGAATTTAATAGTTGTGTTTCTCATTCTGTAATGGTCTATATATATATATATATATATATATATATATATATATATATATATATGTGTGTGTGTGTGTGTGTGTGTGTGTGTGTGTATGTCCGTGTTCCTGCTGTTAAAAGTTGATTATTGATAAAGACTTCTTATTGTTTCTCTTGCTTTGCTTAGTAATCACGACACGAATAAATCGCAGAGTCTAATCAAACGTAATTAAAGACTTGTACCTTCACTCCCGCCCTTGTGTACAATAAAACAAATTAAACAAACAAAACAAATTGTGTTACCATGACTTCTCTATGTCATGTTACTAATGTTTCTATTGTTAAATATTTATACTCCACCCTCTAACCAGTGGCGTAGCAAGACAACCCATGGGCCCGGGTTCAAGAATATCTTGGTGGGCCCCCTCCCCACAGAAAGAAAAATCTAGTGTGCGACAAAATTGAGTTATCTGAATGTATTGGTACAGGTATCAAAAGACATTACAATGCCAGTGAAAGGATCGTACATTTTTTTTGAAAGTAATCATGTCAATTGGTTAGATTCGGTTCTGACTCTCTACAAATCTTAAAATCTAATGTTTGTACAACTTCTTAACAGAATCAACATTTTTAAATCAGTTATCACAAACGTACACTTTTATTTTCACTTTGCTGGGCCCCCAACTGGTTATGAGTCATGGGCTAAAGCGCAATGAGGCCCTTCGCGCCATGGTTGTTACCCCACAGACTGTGGGCCCCTAATGGTTGTGGGACCGGATTCATTGAACCCCTTCGCGCCATGGATGCTACGCCACCGCCTCTAAGGCCAGATAATGTAAAAGTTATCTGTTTTTACGGCTAATTAGGTTGTTATTCGGCCAACATAAATATCAATAGTCTTTATTTCCCAAATTAATGTCAAGTACCCATGATAGATGGGAGTACACTGAGGCGTCCTATACGTCCGGAAATTGCAAACTCCTTCACTAAGATTCGAACCCGATAACATTTGATACGGAAGTCAATTACTTTATCAATCTTCCACTACGCTCCTTGCAATGCTTGTAAGTTTTCTTTAACTCTTTCTATCCGTAATTATTTCTCCTAGTTCCGATAGTACAATTCATTTTGCTCATTTGTATTTCACTACCCTGTTATGATTAAACTTCAATAACTTTATTGTTTGTTATCAGAAAATTTTATATTTTGTATTGAATAACAGAAGAGTGCATGTTCTTATTACACAGCACAAATTTAATGTCTATAAATCCAAAAATCCTTTAAGTTTAATGGGTCCCGATCGACGTTGTCATCGTCGATTATGAGATAAAGAGTTAAAAGAATATACGACTATTTTTCAATGGCCCCTATTAGCCTCTATTTGGTCATGAGCTAGGACGTAATGAGCCCCTTATCGAAGGTAGATCATGGCAACGGTCAGCAGGTTTTACCGCGACCACAGACTGAGTAAACCAGAGTTTTAATTTCTCAAAAAATTACTAACATACCATTCACCTTAACTCTTTACATAATCAGTGTCTTAAACATATGGATTATCTCTCTTAGCCTCATTAATACATCTTGTCAATCAAATTAGCCGCTGGTCTGTTACTTCACTACCATTGCACTGAACGCCTTCTTGACGTTGATGTAATTAACATCTGACCTTGAATAGACGACACTTAACCATCTAGGGGAAATACACAAATAAAAAGAATAGATATACAAATGTTTGATAGAAAGTTTTTATTTTGCGCTGTTCAGGTTTCGAATCTGTCAAAATCGCTACTAAGAGGTAAAAGGAACCCGTGTACGATATTTTATATGAATCCCCGAAGCAGTTGATGAGATCTTTTGATACATAAGTGAGTCCGTGATATTTTGTGTTTACAATATAGATATGATGTGTTATGCATGTTTGCTCTTCTATGTTTCTAAGTAGTTTAAAACAACGCAATATCTGGCGGTTCATAAAAACCTCAGTAGCAATTGTAACTGACCAGTTGCCCAGGGATAACAAGAAGGATTAATTATGGCCAGATTTGGCCTGAGTAGAAGAGCTCTTCATACGATTGTATAAAATAAAGTAAGAACTAATGCACAATTTCAACTATGTCATAGATTGTATCTAAACATTTGCCTTTCTGATGCCTTAAATTAGCTTGCCGAACAAGCGGTGGAGGCGTGTTGGATGGGCGGTAAAGCGCTTGGCTTCCGAACCGGGGTTCGAATCCTGATGAAGATTGGGATATATGTCCACCCAGCTCTAATGGCTATCTGACATTAGTTGGGGAAAAGTAAAGGCGGTTGGTCGTTGTGCTGGCCACATCACACCCTCCTTAACCGCAGCCTTAAAAACAGATTTCTTTTACATTTCTCGTATCTGTGAAGAGTTCGTTCACTGAGCTTGAAATCGTGACTGCTTTAATACTGTTTCGGACAAACATTAAGGGGTCTTACCACAAAGTACTTATAAACTTGTGTCCCCTGTGAAGGCATTCTTGTAACAATATAGTGTCCTACCTTTTTACAAACCGGAAGTCAAATATATTTGTCACACGTGTTACAAGCATCATGATTAAAAAAAAATTTGCTGTGTCCAAGGAACCAAATCTCTACGTCATTATGTATGTATTTATGTAGTTACCTCTTACCTTACCCTTACCTATCCCTTAGACTGTTGGACCGTTGGGGCACCAAGCAAGACTCGTCGATCGTCTTTTTCCATTCCTCTCTATCCTTTGCTCTGTTTAGAACCTCTTTCAATGGCAGGCCCGTCCATTCTTTTATGTTGCTTCTCTGTCTGCCTCTTCTTCTTTTTCCTGGTACTGTTCCCTGAAGGAAGGTCTTTGCGAGCCTCGAAGATCTTGTAATATGGCCATAGATTTTAAGCTTGGGTTTGTTTTTTTTTAACAGTAGTTAGCAGGTCATCATGGGGTCCGATCGCTACAGTGACCCTGTCTCTAATCTCTTGGTTTGTGATGCGGTCTTTGAAGTTTTTGAATGTGATGCCTAGGATCTTTCTGTAGAATCTCAATTCCATTGCTAGGATGTACGTTACATGCATGTATAATTGGACGTAATCGGAACATGAAATAGAAGTAAAATGAAGTAAAACTAGAAGAAAGAAGGTAACGTTTTATAGGTTCTATATATTGAACTAAAACAGAAAGAGGATCTTATCTTATACAATACAGACGTTACTTCAAAAAAGATGATTACGTCCTACGCGTCATGCATTCAGTCATGCATATTAACCAATGACTTAAATTCTGCCAAGTCACTGGTTTTCCTGGCTAGCTCAGGCAATCCTTTCCATGCTCTAATAGCGCTAGGGTAGAAGGAGCTTTAGTACAAATTTGTCCTAGCATATGGGACGAGGAATGTGCCTTTTGCTTTGTGTCTTTCTGAGTATTTTATTAAATTTTGTTTTTGAATTTGAAGATTATGGTTCAGTGTCTTATGTATAATTGCTACTTTACTTTTGAGTCTTCTGTTCTGGAGGCTTTCTAAATTTAGTGATTTTACTAAAGGTGTTACTCTAGTCAAATGTGAATATTGATTTGTTATGAATCTCACTGCTCTATTTTGTGTGTGTTCCAGTTTCTTAATGTTTTCTTGAATTGAGGGGTCCCAAACAGAGGATGCATATTCTATTATAGGCCTAACCAAGGTTAAATAACATTTTAGTTTTATGTTCTTATTTGATTTATAGAAATTTCTTTTAATAAACCCTAATGCTTTGTTTGATTTTTTTATGGTTTCATCAATAGTTCCGAAAAAAAAAAATTTGATATTAAAAAGAAAAGTTCAATACATCGAAATTGAAAAAAAAATATTTTTAAAAGTAAGCTATAATCGTACAGTGTAAAACAAAAAAATGCACACACAGTGACACAGAACTTCCTCTCCTGTCATTCACCTCGGGCCATGACCTAATTACTTACATCGGAAGGATCAGATTTACCTTGGGGCCACGTCTTGTGTGTAGAAAAGTGGTCATTCCATAAACCCGCCCCCCTCCGCCACACGCACGAGCTAAGCCGTGGATCTCCGACAAATAAAATTAAAATTTCTTAAAGCCATATCCAAATAAAAATTTATAAATTGAGGAGCAAAAAAAAAAATCCCTAGCACGTGTGTACTTTTATTCTGTAATTGGACGTTGACAAAACTAATAATTTATTAAGCTCTAAATGAAGCATTAATTAACCTGTCAATGATTAATGCAACTTTTTTTTGTGCATCGTAGAAGCGCGATAGAAGTGACAGTAGTCGAATCCGCAATTGAGATTTCACTTCGATACTCGTGAAAGTTTGTGAGATGTAGATCAGACATGAAGATGTAAGCTGAATCTATGGACACGAAAATTGTGAAGTTACCTTTTAGTGAAGTGCTATTTTCACGATTTTGTTTGTTTGTTCGTGGATAACGGCCTAGTTTTGTAAGAAATCTTTATTATAGTGCGCACGGTTGTGTGTGTGATGATTAAAAAGATGTATATATATGTGTGTGTGTGTGATTAGGGTACTAGCAAAACACTGTAATGGTTCCGACAATTAACTGCAGCGATGAAGTTTAGGTGCTGCAAGTCATGGGCGATAAGTAAAAACTAATTAAAGGGAAGTAATCACAACAATAATTTAAAAAGGTGCGGATGAATTCTCATAGTTATCATACTAAATTATATAGACAGACAGACAGACAGATAGATAGACAGACAGATAGATAGATAGATAGATAGATAGATAAATAGATAGATAGATAGATAGATAAATAGATAGATAGATAGATAAATAGATAGATAGATAGATAGATAGATAGATAGATAGATAGATAGATAGATAGATAGATAGATAGATAGATATAAGGATGGATGAATGGATTGATTAATAAATGGATGGTTATGTGTATAGAAAGATAGAAACATACATAGGTACATACATAAATACATAGATAAGATAGATAACTTCAGCTCAATTATGCTGATCTGTTTACTACAATCAAGATGCATCTAGGATTAACCAGCAGTCTGGCCTTCCTGGTCAACACAGTGACTATTATATACGGTCACCTATGTCTTACAGATCCACCGCAGAGACTAAAAAGTAAGTGCAGTAATCTAATATTGAATCCTTAGAACTACATTTTTTTTTCCTAATTCAATTTTATTGCGGACTCATTCTGTTATTCAATTTCAAGAATGCTATTCAGTGCACCCCTAGTTAAAAGTAATTATATTTACCTTAACTATCCAAATGTAAAATTGTATGTTTCATCATCTTAATGCCCTCTCTCTCTCTCTCTCTCACACACACACACACACGCGCGCGCACACACACACACATACATATATATATATACATACACACACACACACACACACATATATATATATATATATATATACACTCTACCTACGACTAGAACAACACACCCTGTCCATGAAATTCATGAATGTGTTCACTTAGTTGACATATCCAATTACTCCTATTACAAATGACATACATCTTTTACCTGTTTCAAAACATAATTACAGTATGGAACAATATACTCATTCATTTATGTTAAAACACTGGACCCGGTGGCTCTATTGTTATTCTCTTGGCTTCCCAACCGAGAGATCTGGCGTTCAACCTCAACTTCAACCCTCGACAAAGACGGGGGTTTGATTTACGAGATATTTAGGACGCCCCTGAATCCACCCAAATCTAATGTGTACCTGACAACAGCTAGGGTAAGCCACAGGACAATCTCGATTATAGAAGCAGATCACCTGCCCTTTAAATAACAAGGTCCGAACCTTTGATTGGCTTTAACTTTTACATTTAAAGTATAATAGACAAGGAAACTTCTTGAAAAAGTTCTTTAACAAAGAATCAGCGCACATCATACACAATTTGATGTTTAAACTAATGAAACAAAACAACTCAAGAAGCAACGCCTGGTCGTGCGGTATGCACGCTGGGCTATCGTTCAGATGGTCTCGATGGTCACGGTTCACACCCTGCCCGCTGCCATCGTCAGTAGTTCTGCGGGAGGTTTGCACTAAGAAGAAGATTATCTTTTTTTTTTAATCCATAAAAAAATTAAAACATTTTAAAAACATTTTGACAAACAAACATCTATTCGCTTTGGTTTCTCTCTCTACAGCGGGCAATAAAACAATGGTGGACTGTTATCAGAACTCCAACCCTCCCTGTGGTAAAGACTTCCCACCTACTCCCTCCGAGAATCCAGTCACCCTCAGGTAGGTGTCTGTTATTTTAATTAAACTCTTTAGTGACTCATTAATGAACTCCAATCCTCCCTGTGGTAAAGACTTCCCACCTACTCCCTCCGAGAATCCAGTCACCCTCAGGTAGGTGGCTGCTATTTTAATTCAACTCTTTAGTGGCTTATTAATGATTGCAAATATGTACAGCAAGGTATTATCACCCTGTAATTAGAATTCATTTTTGTACTCTATATACATCTATTATAGCATGAAGTTTAACCCCGTGAAAATGTAAGAATTTGATTCCCTGTTGTGTTATTGGGATATTAAAGTATCTCAAACAGAAGGACAAATCTACAGTAAAATAAATAATTATGTACAGCTTTTATATAGCGCTACTTTCATTCTTATAGCATGCTCAGAGCGCTTTGGTCCAATCTTATGTAGGGAGCAGTGAAGGAAGGGGGTATCTGGGAGAAGATTTTTCGTGCTGCCTTCAGGCGCCACGCAACTCTGCCCGAGTCGGGTGTCGAACCTCGAGCCCCTTTCATAGGTAGCCAAGCCAACTTCAGGCGTACTTAGCTTCTCGACCACGCTTCCCACAGTATAATATTCCGGATTCGAATCCCAAGCGCTGTACATCTCAGCCACCGACCCTCCAATACACGAAAACAGAATAAAAAAAACAAACAATATACACGCCGACACACACACACACACACGCGCGCACACACACACAAACACACACACATATATAGTGCTTGATGACTTGGGCTCTCAGTCATAACGAATGACCTTGAAACACCCTGACTGACAGTGGACTATAGAAGTTAGAAGTTGCAAGGAACTAAATATAATCTATGAAATAATATCCCCAGATGCTACCTTCTACTCAGTGTTCTTTCACCAAACTTACACTAATTATTATAACTAATAATGTCAGGAAAAGTTAACTGGTGAAAAATTACTAAAATATAATGATTTTGTGTAATACCTCAGCAATAATTGAATTACTAAATGACTTCACCCTTAACTTAAAGATTTAAAAAAATGGAGATGCCGGGGATCGAACCCGGGGCCTTTCACATGCAAAGCGGACGCTCTACCACTGAGCTACATCCCCAACTGTCATAAGTAGTGCTTAATAGGTCATTGGTGTTTATACTATCATGGTCGGCTTGGCCATCATATTAGGATGAAATCTTTCTGTTCTAGCCTTAATGGAGAGAAGTCAACCACTTCGTCCAAATCTGATGCAGCTGACGTTTAACGGGTGCAAAGCGCATTGTCTTTTTATCTGCTTTTGGACAGGCATATATCCTTCATTCTTTAAGAGAGGCTCGCTGTATTTCAGTGAAATAAAATGCGATTGGGCCCCACAATGACCTTCTAACAACTGTTAAGAAGTAAAAACTAAAGCAAGGCCCTCAGGGCTCGTGAAGACCCTTTCTTTAGAGAAAGAACTAGAGAGAAAAAAGGAAGAGGCGGACAGAGAAAGCGATAGGAAGGTAACATTAAAGAATGGATGGCCCTGTCATTGAGAGATTCCATTCAAGGTAAAAGACTAGGAAATGAATGGAGAAAGACGGTCGACTGATCATGTGTCGTCCCCCTAACGGTTTAACAGACTCAAAATAGCCTGTGTAATCAAAGACTTAGTGTCATTGGAGTCTTACCATACCAGCAT
>JADKLZ010063407.1:0-10098 GCA_021533235.1 Biomphalaria straminea | reverse complement strand
TAGGTTAATGTTCTTGTTTCTACGTTTTCTTTAAAGAAGGGGAAAAAAGTCGTTGCCATGTTGCCAAATATTTAAATCGTTTAATAATATTTTTGTAATTTTATGTCCTGAAGATTTTCACAGATAATCCCAGCAATCTACTCTTTTTTAGGCATAGCAAACCAAGCAGCCGCATGGGGCCTACGATCGGTTTGGGCCTAGAGAAGAAATAGCGAAACTTGTTCTTAATCTTAATATTGGAGTAAACTAGGTTTTTAACATAGACTATATATTACATGGACTACCAACACTAAGGTAACTAAGCATAAGTTCCGTTCACCGAGGCGTCCTTAGTTATAAGGGTAGAGTACTTCCGGTAGATTTGTTTGCGATATAAATAAAACATTCCCGAAGATTTGTATCACCACTTTTACAACAAATCATGAATGGAAACTTAATTGTTATATAAGATGTTACAGATGAAAGTGTGCACAAATCAATTTGTGACATAGATCTGTAACTGTAAAGCTTTATAAAATATTTTCTTAGCCAATAAAGACTAACTAGACTAGCCTGTATTTCGTGTATTTTCTTGATTACGACATTGATTGAATTGTGATGCCAGTTTGGATTATTTTTTTAAATCAAATTTGACAATTACACGTATCTCGTATGGTGATTGAAAATTTGCCAAACGAATTCTTTTTGGGTGAGCTAAAAGGTGGTCAATGTAACAGAGATGACCTATGGAAATACTTTTAAGACCAGCTTAAGCGCCAATTTGCCTTAGCTGATTTAGAAGACAGCACATACTTCAATAGAAAGTGATTTTTTTCATCCCATTAAGAAGATTAGAAATTTTTTTTTTACAATGTAGGCCCTATATTCAAAAAGTGAGTTAAATAAAAAGATTTACTGAAAGTGTTAATCCATTTTTGAGAGTGTCACTTATTAGCGTAGTATAGCCTATAATGGTTAATATAAGTTAAGTCTGAGAGTGCGTCAGTCTAAATGAAAATAACAATAGTGAGTCAATAAGCCTACACTCTAAAATCTTTACCAACTTTTGTTTAGATCTGCTCCTATTTTTTTTAAACTTAATTTTGAGATTTTTTTCAAGATAATGTGCATTTTATCTTTAGTAAAGGAAAATCAACCATAAAACATAAAATCAAAGATGTATTTATGACTAACTGAAAAATCTGCATAAAAATTTCGGCCTTCAAGTTATTAGTTTTTTTTTAACTAACTAGAATGCAACATAACATCCAATTCTTCTAAAATTGATAAAAAGATCTGATATTGTTCCAAATATGTCTTCGCTCAATAGTAATACAATTCTAGAATCATTATAGGCGAAAGGTTACTTCAATAGAAAGTGATTGTGCACATAAACATGTAGACTTTCACCCAGATGTAGTGAACTATGGCTATGGCTATAAACTTTATCTTCAAATACGATCGTACACACAATTCGAAATAAACTAGTTAGAACACTGTTTATGTAAATAACCCCATTTTAAGTTGGTAAAATTAAATTTGTTTGTATAAAAATCTGGCATAATTTGTTTTTATAAAAATCTGGCTATGCCTCGAGTGCTATTAACAAAATTCTGACTAATAATAAATCTGTTTTGAACATCAAGTTGCTAGTCTAGGTCTACCGTCTAGAGTCTAAATTCATCATAATCTTTGAGTGTCTGATAAACCCAGAGAATCGCGATCTAGTTTAGATCTATATATTATATAGAATCTAGCTCTAGTCAACTCTAATACTAAATCTAGCATAAATCTCAAGTCTAGATAATAGACCTAGAAGTACACACAAGTACTGAACTGAAGTAGATCTAGAATTCCAGATACATATATCAATAAATTATTATTATCATATATAGATTATATAGACATCTAGAGTCTAGATCATACTATAGATTTGAGTCTAATCCTAGCCTAGGTCTGATTTTATTATAATATTTATAATAATATGTAGAATGTCAAGAGATATAGATTCTAAACTAGAAAAGAAGTAGAACTAGATCTAGATATTGAGTTAATTGGGTCGTTAGTAAAGATGAATTGAAATACATCTTTAATTTAACTTTTTTTTATTTAGAAATTAGAGTCAAGCATTTTCATTCATGATAATGATTCACAAATGAAGAGGCTAGGCTAAGTCGAAGTTAACAAGTCAGAAAGTAGAGAAAGTCAGATACATCGGTGATTAATCATCATCGTGATCATGTCATCATCATGAACAACTTCAAGCTAACAACTTTACTTAGATCTAGACTCAGACTTTAAGCCTGACTTAGGGCAGAGGCTAAGATGAAGCTGAATTAATCTATCTATTCTATTATTAGTATTACTCTAGCATTCTTCCTCCTTTTATTTCTACATCTAGAATCTATTTTATTCCTATACCTAGATTATACAGAATTAATGTTTCTGATGAGCAATACTTCTGTCTACAGCCATTGTCATTGTCAACTCATGTACTAGATTTTACTAAATATAATTGATCACTACTCATATATTGCCTAGATATAATTATAAACAGCTGTACTAGTTTGAACTATACATTCTAATTGGTTCTTTTTTTTTCATTCTCAAAACACTCCAGTAGGTACCAAATTGTGCTATTATTTACTGTAGATCAATATCTTAATTTTTAAGTACCAAAGAAGTACACAAAAGATGTTGAATGATACCCAAAGTGATGCTACCATTCAATGTGAGGATTAAAATATTTACAAGATTTTACCCAGATACTGCCACAATATCTTCTTATTGTTTTCAAAAAAGTTTGCACCCAGTGCCAGAAGCTGTATAAATACATTTAACAGTAAGTTTTTTATTATTTTATAATTTATTTTTAAATGTTATGTAAGTCTATTTTAATCATAAGAATCCATGTGCTATTTTATTTAAAGCTAAATTTCTAGGTGAAATCAGGCAAATATTTACACAATTTTGTTGTTATGTTGTAAATAAAACATATTATATTCCCTCCAGCCTGTGCAGGGACCAGGATATTTTAAAGTGATAATTGGCTCCTGCAGGCCAATACCACTCTTTTGTTGTCTAAATAAGGTGTTTTCATTTCAAATTATACTTTCTTGCATTAGAATTAAATATATAGTGCAACTTTTCTCAATTAGAAGTACAGATTAACCAGTTATCTTGGTGGAAAAAGATGTCATATAATGAAAATGTTTAAAGAAAGTCTTTACATAATTCTTTGAAGTAAATCTCTATAAAGTTTTAGATATTTTTAAAATTTAATAAGCAATTGCTCTTTTCTTTTTCGCAGATGTATATTTCAAGAACAAATGATGCTTTTTATCCCTAAGAATTTATCAATAGGATGAATGCCACAAAACTCACTTGTTGTCAGAAACTCTTCCTACGATACTTCAAGTAAGTAAAAAGTTTCTCTTTCAGACCTTGTGGTCTATAGGGCAGATGATATAAAGATCATCTGTGTCATGTGGCCAGCACTTTCCACTTTAAATGTCAGATACCCATTATAGCTGGATGGACTAATACTCAAATTAAAAATCCCAGGATTCGAATTCCGGTCCCCAGTTTGGAAGCCAAGCTCTTTACCACTAAGCCGATGTGCCTCCTTCCAGTAAGTAGGGCAGCTTAAAATGTAATACTTTCATCTTCGTGCAAAAAGAATAAAAGCAGTCTTCAAATTCTCACTTTAAATTTGCAAATGTATGTTCATATTTTAATGTATGCATTAAAAAAAATTTGTTTTAGACACTCACTACAATATTCAATGACTCTTTTTATCATGAAGTTATTTTAAAATCTGTTCCCCTTTTCAAGCAACAGTAAAACATGTACAGTACGATACAAATAACTTAAAACATCAAAAACTTCTATTGCCCATCATCATCAACAGCAGAAATAGATGTACAACTACCACATTAAACAAGGACAATAATAGCTGGTGACTTTAATGCTCACACATCCTCCCTAGGCTAGGCTACCCATACTACAAGTGTAGCAAAGAAACAGAGGATGTAACAAATGCCTCTAACCTACAACTTCTGTGAAACAAAATCTCACCTACAACATTCCTCCATAGAGCACACAACACAAATAGCAGGCCTGACCTAACTTTTATCTCTACAGACATTACAGTCTCTTCTAAAAAACAGTTCTTGAAGACATAGGTAGTGACCACAGGTCTGTACTCCTCAATATTGGAACACCAGGTAGATACCAATGCAGATGGAACTATAAAAATGCTAAGTGGGCAGCTTTTTTCACGAGAAACAGACACAAGACTATCAAGCATAATGGAGACAGATTTCAACTCCAACATCATACAAGCAACAAAAAAACACATCCCTTGAGGTCAAGTTAGGAAATACAAACCTTTTTGGACACCAGAATTAGATAAAATAAAAAATGAAATGATCCAGGGACTAGGGGACCACAGGCCCAAAACTTTACCAACGATACATGGAAAACTGGAGACATACCACAGGAAAGGAGAACCGCAAACGTAATACCCATTTTAAAGAAAAATAAATCACCTGGAGACCCAAAAAGTTATAGACCAATATCTCTAACATTCAAGATTGACAAAATGGCAGAAAAATAGATTAATACCGGTAACTGAATTTATTGGTGGCTAGAAAGTACTTGCTCATTCCACAATGCACAAGTTGGCTTCAGGAAAGCAAGTAGAACAGAAGACCACCTCTTTCTTTTTATCCAGGACACAGTAGAAGGTCTGTTATGACATGATTAGAGTGTAGATTTATTTCGGGGATAATTAAGGGATAAGTTTTTCATTAGTGACGGAAGTGACGATAGGTTAGATTAAAAACAAAGAGAAGAGATTGACGCTAACAACAAACAAGACGCTTTTTGAGATACAAGACAATACACTATAATCGAATGACAACGACGGGTCCCTTCTTGAACATTAAAGTTCATTTTATTGTTGAAGCAGCCTCGACTTACTATATCATTGTTCGGCCTTCATTGGTGGTTTGATTTGTGACAGTTTATCTTTCAACACCGTGAATCGGCATGCAACAGGTCGAAGGTGCGATCTCTAGTAAAAATAAAGTTTGGAAGAAGGACTACCACAAGGTTCAGCCCGATGCTGTACTCTCTTTCTAATCTTCATGAATGACCTCCTGACCTGATTTTAGTCAATAAGGCAAGTTATGCAGACAACCTTTTAAGTTGGACTACAGAGAAATATCCAGTGCTGACTAGATCCAAACTAAATAGAGAACTCACAACTATCTCTATGTATTCAAAATTATGAAAAATGGAAATAAACAAAGAAAAGCCACTTCATTCAATCTTAAGCATCTTTAGCCACAGCAACAAAAAAGCTAAAATAAACTACATCCTAAAAATAGACTCACAACCAATAAATAAATAAGAAATCCAACTTATCTTGGTGTAAAATTAGAATAAAGACTGTCTCTAAAACACTTTATGTCAGATTTAAAAGAAAAAGCATCACAAAAATTAAACATAATAAAACACCTATCATGAACATCCTGGGGAGCAGAAAAGTAAACCTTAAGACAGTTTTACACTGGACACATCAGATCTGTAATGGATAACTGTCTTTCCATACAAGTTGCTGCCAACAAAACCAAGCCTTATGTGGAGGTACCCATTAGAACTATTCCCACAGCAGCCTGTGAAAAAGACTCCATATTGAACCTGTTAAGGCGCAACAGAGCAGCATTAGTAGCTATTGATAGATACAGAAGGTTAGAAGACGATCATACTAATAAACTACTAACACAGAGTAATTGGAAAAACAACCAAAATAAGCAAAGAAATCTGATCCAACTTACTGATGAGCTAGCCCTAAAACACCACCTACCCAAAAACAGAGAAAAAATTACCAGATTTTGAAACATAAGCCCAGACTAAACTACAAACAACCAACCATTAAAACACATTTACTAAATAACACCTTAACAAAAAAATCAAATCCATTGGATCTCAAAGTAGGCAAGATTGAAACAATTGAAAGCTATCCAAAAACAGATATTTATATATATACAGACAGATCAGCTTTTAAAGCCACCATCATTTTAATATAAACTTTTAATATACTTTACTATACTGCTAATATACTTTTTAAAGAACTGTTTTGTTAGATGTATTCAGCATAGATTTTATCCATAAAGGATTTGAACATATGGAATTTTGGTACTATATGAAACTAAGATTGAATTTGTGACTTGTTATGAATTTAATGTATGTTGTTTTTATTCCTTCAACAGTGCTAGAATATGTCCAGTGCCTGTGATCCTCTGAGTTGAAGGAGAATGTGCTCCATAATACCTACCAGTACCTCGCTGATAGCTGGAAGTTCATGAATATTTTGTTGTGCTTTTGATTTGATGAAGACTTGAGCATTATTTCTATAATTTGAAAAAATCTATTAAGGATTGTTTATAATAATAAAAAATTGAAGATAATAATGTTCTTACTAATGTTTATATTTTGACAAAGTTAGTTGAAAATAATTTTAAAAATTTTGTGTTCATTTAATAAATAGTTATCCAACTTGCAAAAATTGTATACTCAATTATTAAACTTTTTTTTTTTTTTTAAACTATAAATAAGCTAAATCAAGTTAACTAGCACATTAAAAAGATTTTTAAAAAGCAATACTGTATGCTTTAACTAAAATGAGACCTAAAGCTTCTTGACTTATTAAAATAGAAAGCACAACATTACTTCAACATTAACTTGTCAATAAATGATAGCATTTTTCAATTTTTAGTTACATGTTCAGACTATTCAATTTTACTATTTAAATTATAGCAACTTTCTCTTTCAGTCAAGCTTAAGATACATTCCTGTAAAAAGTCTAAAATAATAAGTTAATGTTTGAGTAGTATTGTTCAGACACTTAAAAGTTTAATCATCTATACTTCAAAATAAAAATATTTGCATGGTTTTCATTTGTTTGCAAATCTGATATGTATTAATATAATTATCATTTTTAAATGACACATTAAATACTGAAAATGATCATTTCATTTTCTGATGTATTATCATTTTATGCATAGGATTAAGTACCATGTAACGTATTTAAGGTGATTTTTTTACCTACTATTTTACAATGACAAGTAAAAGTGATACATTTGTTTTTAAAAATTACAATACACAATGTTATTGGAGAAAGTAAAAAAAGCTCACTTTAATTTGAAAGTTAGTGACAATCAAATCAGGTTTTTGGAAGTAGAATGCACCTTTAGTTTAGTTTAAAAAAAAAAAAAAACTTGCATTATTAAAATTTTTTGTTGTAAATAAAATTTATCTTGAGTGACCTGAATAGAAAGTAATAGAAATATCAAATTCACTTAGCAATATGTCACACTAAGCACAAGTGGTTTTTACTAGTGAAAATTGTCTGTCCAAATAAATATTGAAACTACTGTCAGTTCTTCCTCTAAGACTTAAAGGTATTATCTATCAAGAGCAGGGTAAAACAAGGATGGGTTTTGGCCATCAACACTATTAGAAATTGTTTCGTCTGTACTCTCATTGCGCCTTTAAAAACCAGGAAGATGCAGTAGATGTCCACAGTAGATCGGATGAAAGGCTTCTTAAACTGGCTTGACCAAAACGAGGAGACGACATATCCTGATTAAGGAACTGATGTTTGACGACGATGCGACTCTCAATACCGGCTAGTCGACAGCTGCATGTCAATAGTTTAGTCTTACAATAACTCTAGCCAAGACCGAAAAAAGGCATAAAAAGTCCAAATCATCACACTCCATTTGAGTGAGGGTTTGAGAGGCTCAAATCCTCCTGCCAAAGCCCTGGACAGAAACCCTGATGTATTGCTCATTGCATACAATTCACCTTACAGGTCGATAATTTTTGGTTTCCCTGACCTATTGAGATGGAGATAAGCAAGACTGAGGCCAGTCAAACAGGATATGAGGCAATGTGAATCAAAAATTGGCCATATCTGTGACAAATATTAGGCAACAGGACAGTGGCCTGTCCTGCAATGTGTTTTAGCTTAAATTGTCTTAAAACGTCACAGAATGTACTGACATGTGTGATTCATCCTTTTTCTATTTTATTATTAAAAAGCCGCATATAACCAAGGTGCTGTCTTCTATGTCAGCTAAGGCAAGTTAGCGCCAAAACTGGTCTTTAAAGCATTTCCATTGTCACCTCTGTTAAGCTCACCAAAAAATACTTCTTTTGGCATACGACCATACGTTCATTCACCATACTAGATAGGTGTAAATTGTCAAATGTGATTTTGAAAAAGTAATCCAAACTGGCATCATGATTCAATCAATGTCGTAATCAAGAAAATACAGGCTAGTCTAGTTAGTCTTTATTGGCTAAGAAAATAACTTATAAAACTTTACAGTTACAGATCTATGTCACAAATTGATTTGTGCACACTTTCATCTGTAACATCTTATATAACAATTAAGTTTCCATTCATGATTTGCTGTAAAAGTGGTGATACAAATCTTCGGGAATGTTTTATTTATATCGCAAACAAATCTACCGGAAGTACTCTACCCTTATAACTAAGGACGCCTCGGTGAACGGAACTTATTAATTGAAAAATATAGGCTTAGTGCATAGAGTTGGCAGTCCATGTAATATATAGTCTATGGTTTTTAATAAATTGCACATACTATTTTGTCCACTGTTGTTTGTTGTTTTTTCTGTTTCATTTGGGGCCACAACATTCACTTCGCCTAGGGCCTCCATTTATCTAAGACCGGCCCTGTACAGATACACAAAACAAAGCTTACTATTTACAGTTCTCCGCCGTGGATGAAAATGCCAAAAACAACAAAATGTGTCCTTAACCACAACCTAAACTGATGTGATGATATGGTATAGATCAGTGTCTCCCAAACTGTTTCTTATCTTATCTTATCTTATATAATACAGACGTTACTTCAAAAAAGAAGACGATTACGTCCTACGCGTCATGCATTCAGTCATGCATATTTACCAGTGACTTAAATTCTGTCAAGTCACTGATTTTCCTGGCTAGCTCAGGCAAACCATTCCATGCTCTAATGGCACTAGGGAAGAAGGAGCATTTGTACAGATTTGTCCTATCATATGGGACTGGGAGCGTGCCTTTATCTTTGTGTCTTTCTGAGTATTTTATTAAATTTTGTTTTTGAATTTGAAAATTATGGTTCAGTGTTTTGTGTATAATTGCTACTTTATGTTATGTTCTTCTCTCCTGAAGGCTTTCTAAAGTTAGTGATTTTACTAAAGGTGTTACTCTAGTCTAATTTTCCGCGAAAACCTAGTGTTCTGGAACTTCCGGGAGGCCTGAATAGTTACCTATGAGTTTGGCTGATGCCGCTGATCACTTAGAATGTGCGAAGTGTTCCTCTAAGGAATAGTTTGGAAAAACACTGGTATAGTGTATATGCCTAGAAAAACATATTTTATAATTCTGTCTGATATGTTTAGACTCAGTTTAGAGGGTTTAATCCACGAAAGTGGAGTGAGGCAATACAGCAGGGTTTCTGTCCAGGGCTTTTGCAAGAGAGGATTTAAGCCTCTCAAGCCCTCACTCAAATGGAGTTTGATGATGATGATGATGATATGTTTAGAAAACTTTATTTCTTTATTATAGGGCAGGACTCCTCTTGAGCAGACAGAAAAAGATGGTGAGCTTAAAAGATCCTATAGTGAACTGGCATCTCAAATAGCTTACCGATACCCTAATCCAGGGTTGCCCAGGTAAACCTTAAATAACTTTAATAAAAGTCCTTTTTTTTTCTAGTTCACTAAGCGTATTTTTCTCTTGGTAGGCAGTAAATCTGAGCGATTGAAATCACCGACATGGCTGTCCAACTGACATCAATAATAATCATAATAGTAACAGTAATAATAGCTGTTGTAGATATTGTAAGTATAACAAGTCTCAGGACTCAATAGTTATGTCTGATTAGTCCTCCTCTCTCGTCCTCTCATGCCCTCAATTATTTTAAAAGTCAGCTTTTGATGAAATAACGTAGCAATCTTATTCAATTCCACTTTCCAAGTCCGTCATATTCATGGGCGTAGCTAGAAATTTCCCATCGTTTAGGGGTCCGGTGGGCTTGA
>JADKLZ010063314.1:760-13129 GCA_021533235.1 Biomphalaria straminea | reverse complement strand
TGACTAAAGAAGCCAATCATTTGTACTTTCAACCTTCTTTCTACTACTATTGTGTCTGGCATCTGCAATCCAGGACCTTCCTTAAATGCCCGCTCTTCATGTGTGTCAAGAGCAGGGGGTGTGTAAGATGTGAGATTGTGTGTGTGTTTGTTTATTTATTTTGTTGTGAATGGTGAACTGCTTTGTCACGGGTTTTGCAAGGGGGGACAATAAGGTTTTCTAGCGGTCAGTCTAGTAAGTTGGAGAGCTGACCTGGTCTGAGTAGGGTGTCTTTATTTTATTGTGTGAGTTGTATGACCTAGATCTTGAGATACTATTCCTACTTTGTACTATTTTGGGGTAATACTATGTTGTGGCATTATAGCCTTATTGTCATAAGTACTCATTTATTCATTATTTACTAATCATTTATTTACTCTAGTCTAAGCGCCCTGTAATGTAATGCGGGCACGTTTAGTATTTTATATGGATGACCTATGTATGCCATGCTACATGTGTAGACCATTGTTTCTGTAAATAAATAGTTCAGCTATACTCCTTTGTTGAGTGATATTTTACATATGCTTGTTGTTAAAGGCCTGCAAGCGAGAATCAATACCCACTAGTATATCGAGCTGTGTAACTAAACAAGGAACTGAACCCAGAGTCCTTTACAATGTGGATCTATCCAGTGCCACTTTTTTTCCAGCTGTTGGTGTCGATTTTGAAGAGCTTTATGTCGCGTTTGCATACATCAGCAGTAGACGACAAGCGAATATCATTTCCTTCTGTTAAATCACAACACAGAATGTTTTGTAAAAGTCGAACTTGAGGTATTCATAATAAATATAGCTATTTGCAAATATAAACAAATCGTCACGACTAGACTAGAATATTTGACACCCTTGTTAGTGCAAAGAATAGCAAGCCTATAATAAATCGTACATGGTCGAACATGAAGTAAAGATTTGCCTATTCTAGTTACAATAATAGCATATCTTTACATCTGTTTTTATGTGGAAGCACTACTTTTTAAATTACTACACTTTATAATATTCTAATGATAGTCTTTTAGATTTAGATTTTTGCATGGACATCCATAGGGGGGTACATCATTGTGCACTTGCACCCCCCCCCCTGGATTCTGACTGAATCTACATCTACGTAGTAAAAAAAAAACAGATCTGGAAGATGTATTTCATTATTTAAAAAATGGCTAGAATGTGGTTACTCCGAATTCAGAGGCGCGCACATACATGGTTGGCCATCCATTCCATACACCTTATCTACTTATTTCTACTACTACATTAACCAGTGGAAACCCTACTTGTTCAGTTGCTACTCTGAAATTAATTGATTTGATGGTGTGAAAAATTGGCTAGAAATTTGGTTACTCAGAATCCAGGGGGGTGCAAGTGCACCCCCCTTGCACACCCCTGCGGGCGCCCTTGCTGAGACACAATTTTTAACTAATTCATATCAGCTTCTTTGCTAATTACCCTCCAAGGTAATGTGAGGACCTTTATTTAATCTTTCTAAACCAGGGAAAGAGACTATAATGATATCTTAAGGATAATTTCCTTCATCCTCGTAAACGTTTCAATAAGACACTGTAGTGTAACTAGAGACTATAAACTAGAGAACATTAACACTGACTAAATAATCATGACAACAGGGGGAAACAATCCCATATGTACCTACATTCATATTTCATTCGTTGTTTTCTAAATGCCGCAGTTATTATCAAGGTTTTCAGGTGCTTGCTACACTGCAGACCTTCAATATCACACTTTCGAAACATTTGCATTTAAAAAAAAAAGATCGTTCCGCTTCTCAATCCCATTTTTTGAAAATCGTCAATGCGTTCAGAGTTTCCTATAAAATATTCAAGAGCGTGTAGAGAATGATGTGTCCGTAATGATCAACATTACAATATATCTTTAGCATACTAATATATCTTTAGCATACTATATCTAGTATATCCAATTGAATAAATAAAATCATATCTTTTGATCGACTTGTATTTGTATTTTTAGGACTGGAAGACCTTCCCTTTAATGTATGAAACAACGTAACTAAGTTGATCAACAGAGAGAGAGAGAGAGAGAGAGAGAGAGAGAGAGAACATAAGGCCTCAACAAAAACACGCTACTCTCCTCGGGCTCTTGCTAATTTTTTTGTATACATGTAATATATCGTCTGAAAAGTCCATGTCTGTCTGAAAGGGGGGGGGGGTCACCCTTTGCCTTATATCCCACTCAGAGGCATAATGAGCAAAAGTGCGCCCGGTGCAAGAAGCCAGTAAGCCTTGGGCAGGAGGGGGCTTGCTACCGACCTAAGAGAAGGTTGCTTTTGCACTGTAGCCAAACATGGAAAAGGTATCGGTCGGGAGTCAACATTGAGGAAACATCCGGAGTCAATGACTCTTAGGCTGCATGCAGCACATGGTGCTACGACCTTGGCAGAACCAGCGACGCCGTTGAACTCAAACTGTATTGGATGCATGCCTTTCCCTTTGACACATCAGGAGCATGGACAAGAGGGAACAATCTTAACACGTTTCCGACCATAGCAAACGCCAGGGGTTTTATCTCATTTCTACGAGATGAACCAAAGTCTTTCCACGACTGAAGGAGGCCACAATTGAAAGTGTGATCTTCGAGATCATTATGCCAAGAAAAACAAGCTACAGTTATTTACAGCAATGGAAAAGAATCTTATCGCTTGAATGAAGAGATCTGTGTGGATTTAGAAACTAACTGCTGTTCGAAATTTGAGATTCACTGCTTGGAATGCCAAGAATTTCACAGTTTCCCTAAAGTGTACTTTGTATCACAGTGCACGCCTGATAATAAACATGAAATAAACTTGACGTGAAATGGATACAGTGAATACACAAGTCTGTCGTGTGGGACACATTGACATTACGAACTACAATGTTTTATAGGGACTGGTTCCCAGAAACACTAAACATTGGGCGTCTTTCTTTAGCCCATGTAAACTAATAAACATTGGACATCGATGTTTAGCTCAAGTAAACCCATACACATTGGACAACGATGTTTAGCTGAAGTAAACCCAAACACATTGGACGACGATGTTTAGCTCAAGTAAACCCATACACATTGGACAACGATGTTTAGCTCAAGTAAACCCATACACATTGGACAACGATGTTTAGCTGAAGTAAACCCAAACACATTGGACGACGATGTTTAGCTCAAGTAAACCAATAAACATTGGACAACGATGTTTAGCTGAAGTAAACCACTACACATTGGACGACGATGTTTAGCTCAAGTAAACCAATACACATTGGATGACGATGTTTAGCTCTTGTAAACCCATTCACATTGGACGACGATGTTTAGCTCTTGTAAACCAATAAACATTGGACAACGATGTTTAGCTCAAGTAAACCAATACACATTGGACGACAATGCTTAGCTCATGTATTATTTTCTTTTAATTATATCTCAACAAGAACAAAACCATAGACTATATATATACAGGACTGCCAACTATGCGCACCAAGCCTATATTTTTCAATTAAATAAGTCCCGTCCATCGGTTGTCATCTACTATTGGTAGAGGGATTTCCGGTGAATGTGTTTAGTATATAAAGAAACTATCACTAAAGATTTGTATCACCAATCTTACACAAAATGATGAATGGAAACTCAATTGCCATCAAAGATTTTTCAGAGGTAAGTGTGCACAAATCAATTTGTGACTTAGATCTATAAATCTAAAGCTTTATAACTTATTTTCTTAGCCAATATAGACTATTTAGCCAAGCATGTATAGTTCGTGTATTTTCTAGTTTACGACATTTATTTAAATCTAGGTTATTGGTAGAGATTTTATATGAATTCCGGTGAATCTGTTTACTACATAAAGTTAAAGAAACATTCGCCTTAGATTTTCATCACTGCCTTTAAAGTACTGGTACATATAATGAATGAAAACGCTGTTGTTATAGAGGAAGTTACAGAGGTAACTGTTAACATTTAAACTTTTGACCTATATCTATAGATGAAAAGCTCAATAACCTATTTTTTTTTTTTTTGCCAATGTAGACTTTTCAGCCTATCACATGTAAATAATCATGTGATATAAATTATGATGTTACTACTTTACCAAAAAATGCCTCACATTCTTACATGTTTTGATTTTTATTCCCATTTGAAGATAATAGCACAACCTGGTAGCCATCTTTACATAGCCAAATAAATTAGAATAATTATCAGTGTTTTTCAAACTCATAGGCTACATATATTTAAACTAAAATTCCCTTGGCTGTGGTGGGACAAGTGATGGTTTAGTAATAAAATCTCACCAAAAATAAACAAAATCAATTCAAAAAATCAGTTGCTATATAGGCCAAAAAGCTATGTTTTTAATATATTTTAATTTCTAACAGGAGCAGATCACAGTCTTGTATTTGCACCCTGAATCGCATCAAATTGAAGGAGTGAACATTTCATTGCCACAAGTGAGTTATTTATCTACTTATTGTCCATACAACAGACATAATTTCATATACAGAACAAACTCATAATTCTACACCAAATATACGTAGCGGCCGAGAATTATATGTGCAAGGACCAAACAACTACTAAGGTTTCAGACCGTCAGCTTTTCCTTGCAAATTTACGAGATAATAAAGTGACTATGAAATCACTTCATGCCACAGTATCCTTGACATAGTAAGTCTCAAATGAGTCTGTGACACCATTTATTTCTCATATAATTCTCTTCGTGTCTCAGGAGTTTGGATAAGAAGAAGAAATAAAGGAAAGATGGAAAGATCACTCTCTTATTTCTGCGGATAGTCACCCCATGAAAAAGAAGAGGGGGAGGAGAACTTATAGCATTCATTTTTAGGTCAATAATGATGGCTGCATGATCGTGAGGTTTGTGCGCCTGACTGTCAAACCCCGCCCACTCCCATCTCTTTCATACTGTAAAAATTGCATCACAAATGAAGCAATTGTGCACCATGATGACCTTTTGACCAATGTCGAAAATGCAAGCTGTATGATCATATCACAAGATTATTGTGGTCTCAAATACCTTACTGCAAGGAAAAGAAGAAAAAGTGTGGGCACACTGCGTTTACATAGTAGGTTGACTAGTATTATCTACAGCAGTTTAAAGGTTTGCAGATCCTCATAATTAAAACGTTTTAATAAAGTGAATAGAATCTATTTGTCTTTTCCAATAGACAAACACATAATATAAATATTATATAAATTAACCTTCATTATTATTGATTTAGGTAAACGTGCAGATTGTCAAAGATGTATGTTCTAATTTGGAGAAAGAAACCATATTTCCAGAGAAGTTTCACCAAGAATTACAAAAAATTGATTGTAAGTACTGCTCATCCAAGTGCCTTAATGTTTTGTATAGAAGGATATCTAACTTATAAATATGGTTAGCAACTAATTATTTGCGTCCTTTGCAATTCAATTGGTTACTTTTGGTATGCTTGTGAATGTTGGAGGCTAGCTGCATAATTACAGAAGAGGATCTCGGAAAGCAAACTCTGATGATATGGATTGACTCTAAAAGAAACACATGTAAAGACTGCATCACAAATAAAGCAATTGTGCCCCATGATGACCCTGTGACCACTGTCGAAAATACAAACGGAAAAAACTTTATGATCATATCATAAGATCCTTGTGGCTCTCAAATACATTACTGCAGGGAAAAGAAGAAAAAGCAAAAAGAGAATATAGAGAAACAACATATAATAATGAAGTGACCAATCAATTACAATGGGATGTGTGAAAGTGTAGGTTTAAAAATCAACCAATAGTTATTGATTGAGTTAAGAGTAATGCTTAAATTGTTGTTTTTTTTTCCACAGATGACAAGCTTACACATAAATTAAAGTTTTTAAATGACTGTCTAGTTGCAAGGAGCAAATTTGTTTCTGTTTCAACTGAGAGAGCTTGGAAAAATTACTATCAAGCATTGATACTGAACATGGGCTTTCTAAATGATGTAGCATGTCAGCAATTATGTACATTGATAACTCTAAAAGTTTTTAATTATCTTGTATCATTGGCATATGGCAACAAAATGGATAACAACAATAATAGAGCCCACACACTCAAAGATGAAGAAAAAAACACAGTTAGTTATATAGGTGGTTGCATTATAAAAAAAATTAAACAAAGAATTATATGTTCTCCCAAAACTGAGATGCAAGATAAAAAGATGCATTGTCTCAGCCTATTGGTCTGTAGTAAAAAAGATACTGTACAAAATCAAATGACACTCCAACTAGATAGAGGTGGTCTCACTTACATTAAGCCAGGTGTAGCCAAATTATTTTTTGAAGCTGAAACCACATTTCAAGACATGGTTGGGGGTAAAGATGAACTAAAAGTGAAGAGCATTTGTGTGTCAAACTTTTTACAAAGATGTTTGTCCAACCAAATTATTACATCTTCTTTCTATGAGGCAGTCAATGAATGTAACAATACAGTTAAAGAAGACATAATTGGGGAAATTTTGGACACTATTCTAATATTGTTTTTTAAAATAAGAATTCATCATAAGTTAAAAGTTGTGATGGACAGTATAAGAAAACAAGAGAATAAATCTAAAAAAGAAAAAAGCCTAAGAAAGAAGCTGAAAACATCGCACCCAACAGAAACCCAATAATACCGTTATTAGGAACTATTTAATTTTAAATTATGTTTTTATCATTTTTGCAAAAACATAATAACATAATAATTGACTGACAATTTGTGACTTTGTTTCAATTGCAATTCATTTTATTGTTTATTAACAATAAGCAACATGTAATGGGAAATTCACAATGACTTATACATGAAAATGTATGACAATTGTTAGCATTTATAGTACAATGTACCACTTAGTGAAATATATTTAAGGAAGATAGAGAGAGAGGATGTATTGATCTATATGATGTATCACTAACAAATGTAAAGACAGTTGTAATTTGTATAATGGTATCATTCTATCACAATTGAATATTAAAGTATTGAACTGCATCATGTGAACACTATATATTGTAAATAAATTTAATTAAATAAAATTATCATCACAGTAATTTGTACATAGATTTCTGATAAAATACATTTAACATAGCTGGCATTTTCATTTATCATGCATTATAATTACATATTATTGGGCTGTAAAAAGATAAACATTGAATAAAGCCTCTTGACAAGGTTTTCAAACATTGAAATTTATGCCAAAAAAAAATATTAATTATCCATACAAATGTGATGCATCTTATAAGATAGCTGTAACCACCTCCAAGTTGATGTCATAAAGTTGATACCTCATTTTAATGTTTTGTTTGTTACTCACAACTCATGATATAACAAGGTGAACAATTTTTAACCTTGAGTTAGGTAGTAACTTAATAGTTACTTGAAGGCAGTCAGTGGATACAGGCAGTAAAAACAGTATGAAAAAGAGTTAGTAGAAGCTACTTATTGTAAGTAGCCACTATGGAGTTATTATAAAGCAGTTGATACTTGTACCAGTTACTAAGGTATTACTTTATTTATTATTTTTTTCCATAAAATAATTACTACTGATTATTCTTGAGTTGTGTATCATATTCCCTGTATGATGTTGTTGCATGAATTAAACATATTATTTGTGTCTGCTATATCAGCTGTTATTTCCTCATTTACGAGAAAGTATGTGAATTCCTCATCATGAATACGATTCAGAACACACACAAGAACCCAATGTCACCACCACGCCTACATCTATAAACCACACCACTGACATTTTATGGTGTCAGTAAAATATTATGGTGACAATAGCCTTTAAAAATGTTTAATACAATTACATAAATAAGATGAATTTGAAAAAAAAAAAACAAGCATTCTTAAATAATGAGAATATCTTACATTACAAATAGAGATTTAATAAAAAAGCATTTCTAAACAAAATCAACATTAAAACAGGCACAGACAATGTATTTTATCTAAATAGCATACAAGTCATACTGATGAAATAAAAACATACTTCCAAAGTAAATCAGTATTTTAACATAATGATATTAATATAAACTAGCTGATTTCATCAAAACAGTATTATTGCAATACATGTATGTAGATATTAATATATTTCATTTTCTTTTCAGTTTTTTCATGGGACTAGAATTTATGGAAATTGGTATTTCATTTTGTCTACGAACATTTCCCTTTGGTTGTAACTGAAGAGCTAGACTTCTTTGTATGCGTAATTTATTCTCTTGATAGCCAAAAGCAAACAATGTAGGATTCTCTGATCTTTGACCCATTCCTCGATGTCTTCCAAAGTGCTCTTCTAGTGGATCCTGACAAAAAACATTGCTAAGGACAGATGGAACACCATGCGAAAGCAAGTATCTTGTAGCTCCACAGAAACCTTTGACAGTCATTTCTATGCCTTTAAAAGACTGATGTGAAAGAAACATCTTGCTTTTTTGAGCGCTTGTAAAATTTCCAGGACGTTTTTCAATGCTCGCTTTCCATTCGTAAAAATATCCTAAAACATCATTTTCAAGAAAAGAAAATCTTTCATCATTTAATGAGGTATATGGAAGAAGATCTGAATTTCTCTTGAACATTCCTCCAACTAATGATGACACATTGAGGCAGTCAAAAAATCTATTCATTAGAAGAATAAGTTTTTTTGTTTCCTCTGCTTCTGGTCCTAATCTAGATCCCATCATTGTGCCTACAGAAAAGCTCAAAACTTGTGCCGCCAAGCGGACATTCATTTTAGAAATGTTAGATAGATTGACATGTTCTGCAGTTAGTTTTGTTTGTCTTGTCTCAGTCTGACAGTCAAGATGATAAACTTCCCATATATGTTTCCAGACTATCTCTTTTCCATTGTTCCATAGTAAATTATTCTGTCCTGAACCACTGCTTAATATATTATTTCTTATTGTTTTTATTAAATGAGGAGGGTCAGAGATAAAAAATATGAATCTATCAGGGGAAAAAATAATACATTTATAGCAAATTTCATCTTCATCTGTTATTTTATGCATCTGATACATTTTTTGGTTTGAGGAGGCTTTGTCACTAGTGGAAGCTATGACCTTTAAGCTACAACTTGTTTCCAAATAGCAAACTGCTTCCCAAAATACAGGGAATAAGTCACCTGATGATACGTTTGAGGTTCCGAAAAAACCTAAACTAACATTAATTTGTGTGTTTATACCAACTACAAAAAAAACTAGCACATGACTTGCAATATTTTTTTCCAAATTCTCATTCCAAGAATGAGAATTTACAAAACCAACAACCTCACCACTTCTTTTATCGAACACTAAATCATATTTAATAACCATTTCATCATGGAGCAAAACAACATATCTTTCTTCATCTTTTAAATTTTTTGATAATCTTTTTAATTCCTCAATAGCAGATTTATTGAAACCTTCTTTTGACTGATATACATTAGTATAGTCTCTTAATGTTGAAGATCCTGGCAATTTCAAAATTCCTGTTTTTCTTAAAGTGTCATATGCTACTGGGCTTCTACTTCTGATCAAAATTGCTAGTCTGATCAGCATTGGGTGCCATCTCACTCCTTTGTCTTTAGTTGAAAATGCTTTTTTTTGCTCCATCCAAAAAAGCTTTGCCAATTTATTATCTGTATGTTCTATAACATCTTGCAGATCCCTACTCAACTGACTATTTAGCTCTACACTATCTGTTATCAAAGTCAATTGGAACTGTTTTAATTGTTTTTGACATTCCTTAGATTCCTTTCTAGCATTTTTTAGTTCATATATTAATGTTTCTCTGGTTGTTTTATGTAAGGGGTCATGTTTACTTAATGGCTTATTACCTCTTGAATTTGCTCTCAATAACTTTCTATTTAATAAAATTTTAGCATAAGAGCAATATTTACATATCAAACCAGTTGATGTTTTATTAATTAGAATTTCACATTTAGTAGCTCTAACAACAGTTTTTTGGCTGCCAATATTAAAATCTTTGTAATAAATTTGATTCTCACTGTTTTTTAGATTTGCATATGGTTGCAAGTTATCATCAACTATTCCAGGACAAAATTTGCGGCATAGAAATAACTTTAAATAATTGTGAACTGTTACTTTTTCTATGCTTTCAATAAAATCTGGGATAGGATTTTCCTTTATGTAAGCAGAAACTATTAAATCTGCTGTAATGTTTAGCTTTAATTTGACTGAAGTTTTCATGTCATTCATCATACCAAGAAGAACATGATTATCATTAGCTTCCAACAAACACCAAGGAGATGGTAAGCATTCAGGATTACAAACATCCTTCTTCAGCTCAGAGAACTGCATGTACTTCACACATTCAGGTAGTGGTTGTGGATCAGGATGTATCTGAAACAATGTGCATTACATTTATTTAAATCAATTTGTTCCTTTAGATGCATAAATATACAACAAAGTTTCAACATTTTAATGAACACTTTTCATTTTAAATTAAAAAAAAAAACAACATAATTACTATTACAAAGTTATGAAAAAAACATCTAACACACACACACAGAGACACAAATATGCATACAAATATGTATATATAACAGAGAAAGGGCAATTTATTATTTTTTGTTTTAAATATTAATACATAATGTTTATGCCATTAAAAATGATAATTAAATAAAAGTAATAAAACACTGACATTAATATTTAAGGTTTACATTAAATAGAACAAATATTTAATTTCTTGTGTTTAATATATTGAATTTTCAAATGCCATACATACCGGTACTGGAAGTTTACTTGGTAGCTGCTTAGGTGTAACTATTGCATTTTGTGGCATGTATTCTGTAGGTAAGCTCCCTGGTAAAAGGTATCGTGGTTTTATCTTCTTATCTTATCTTATATAATACAGACGTTACTTCAAAAAAGAAGATGATTACGTCCTACGCGTCATGCATTCAGTCATGCATATTTACCAGTGACTTAAATTCTGCCAAGTCACTGGTTTTCCTGGCTAGCTCAGGCAAGCCATTCCATGCTCTAATGGCACTAGGGAAGAAAGAGCATTTGTACAGATTTGTCCTAGCATATGGGATGAGGAATGTGCCTTTATCTTTGTGTCTTTCTGAGTATTTTATTAAGTTTTGTTTTTGTATTTGGAGATTATGGTTCAGTGTTTTGTGTATAATTGCTACTTTACTCTTAAGTCTTCTATCCTGAAGGCTTTCTAAATTTTCTAAAGGTTTTCTCTTGAAAGACAAATCTGTACAAATAAGAGTAAATTGCTTATAATGAATTTCAATACAATGTCTAAATACAAAAATAAATAAAATGACTTGAATGAATTCATATTTATTTTAATACTTTTGAATCATATCCCTTACAATAATGACTTTTTAAAAATGCAGCAATATATATCTATTTCCTAATGGATAATAAAATTTGATATTATTATTATAATTATAACTGTATAAATACATAGATAAATATTGTTAGATAGCTAGACATAAAGATGGATTGATTGATGGTGGTTAGATATTTATAGGGTTACTTCAAACTAAGTATTATATAGGCCATATGAACACACATTATATTAAAAATCATATAATTATCATTGAAATGTAAATTATGCATAAAATTTAAGTAAAAACTTACTTTTATATGTTGTACACTTGCTACTGTCAGTTGGTACAAAACAACTTTCTTTGAAATGTCGAGAACATATTGTGGCAGTATCAGGGTTAAATCTAGAATCATCACGATCAATGGCAGTAATAAGAGCATTTCGCCATGTATTATTAGTAGATTTCTTTGGCAATTTGTGGAAGGAAAGACCTCTACATTTGGATCTCTGAGCACAGCATCCAACAACAGCACAGCTGGAACCACCAGGCATTGTAACAGTACAGACTACAGTAGAAAGCAAAAAACACCAACACAAATCATAGAAGATGAATATAGACATGTAGACCAGGATAGCCCAGATTTTGACAACGTCTATTATCCTATAGACAAATAGATCTAATAGTAATAGAAACTATATATCATCCATCATCAACGATCTAGAATTAAGAATAATCCAATTTAGTGCAAGTCTTTTATTAATCTATTTATAATAAAATAAAATGAAAGAATCATAGAATGCAATCAAATCAGCTGGAAAGTTTAAAAATTAAAATTAAATGAATCTAAATCTAGTAAATGTAGTCTCATAAGTCTGGATCTGGATTATAGAATCTAGATCTATGAATGAAATTATCAGATACAGAGATGCTGTCATTGGTGGTGAAGCTGGAGAGATCTAGAAACTATCTAGATCAAAATAGCAACAGGATTTCAGTAATAAAATGAACAATTACATCATATATCTAGATATAGATCTATCAAGAGGCTGACGTGAGTAGAAAAACACT